>KV744832.1:32351-138338 GCA_001692735.1 Lepidopterella palustris CBS 459.81 | reverse complement strand
AAAAAAATATTAATAATAAAGTATACTTAATAAAAAATATATTTTATATTAAACTAAAAACTAAACCATTAAAAAATATAAAACTAAAAATTACTTACTTTAATAAGCTACCCCTTGAAAACACACGTATATAACTATTCCTTAAATAAGAAAACTTAACCAATTTAATTCTTCGACTAACTTTACCCGTAAACCGTTCTATACCTAAACTTTTTAACTACTAAAAATAATTTCTTCTAAAAAAAAAAAAAAAAAAAAAAAAAAAAAAAACCCTTGCTTCCACATTCCCTGCTGTCCCTTCTCTCCTGCCTTAGCGTATGGACTTTCCTTTTTTGTTTCCTGTATGCGAAAAAGGCTATTTTGCCCGCTGCCGGACATTTAGTCTCATAGCTCCCTTCCACAAACACACCCCTAACCTGTCATATTTTGAAAGGACCTGGGCCGCAATGCATACGGAGACATGCTGCCGACGGCCCAAATCCTGGAAACCTGTTTAGGGCTTCAAATGCCTCTTCTGCTTTGCTCGCTGAAGTAAATTGGTTACCCTATCGGAAGCCTTGTTATCGTCACGTCAAACACGGCATTGTCTCCAATGTCTTAATTCGAGGGCTTTGCGCCTCGTAACTTGATGACTGATGCAGCGAATCTACTTTTCTCTGCTTTCCATACCGCGGCTTGGTTTCCTTTTCTAACCGCCCGCCGTTCCATTGCCCGCCGCTTCATTGCCTACGAGACTTAGACTGTCTGGATCTGGCCTGACGACTTCTAGACTTCCATAGCACATACTAGCATGCTGTCAGCTTGTATCAAAAATCTGCTAAATGATTTTATACCACCTCCTCGCCCTTCCATCTCTTCCCACCGAGGCATCGTCAACCGACACTTCCCGCATTGCAAGTCAAGCAACGTGTCACCGAAGAATTGTAGGCGCCAGACACTAGCTTCCCAGAGCTCGTCGAAATGCTCGAAGAGTGCGTCTCAACAAGCCAGTTAACTCGGCAGGATTCCGTGCTTCCCCACCAGATATTGATAGTTTTGCCTCGATCCGCATGTTCGCGCCCGCTCTTCGAAGGGCGTCATTCACTCTAAACCACTGTGCCCCGTATAGCAAATAGGGTCGCGCCTTTAAAAGCGGAAAGCCGACTCTGCCGTCTTCCCCTTCCGGCTCCCCAAAACCCCACTCTTGAACCATCCGACTGGGGCCTGAAATGAGCCTTCAGCTGAATTCGAGTATACACCCGGTTAGAACACTAAACCCGAGTCGGACTGGCTTTCGCATTCCTTTCTGTTCCATTTTCCAGATTCGGGTGTATCAACATGTTACAGCTCTATTGCACCAATTCAAAGTAGTTGGTTTAACTCCTGAGCGAGCACGCACCTGAGGACTTCAACAAAAAAAAAAAAAAAAAACCGGTGCTTAGATTCCCCCCAGAATGTCTTTTACTTTGAGCGTGCGGGTGCGTAGATCTGGGTATGGTACCTGGTCTTAGTCACTAGTTACCTGGCTGAAGCCCGTCTCCCCTGTCCGTAGTCTAGGGTCTTCGAGTCTGGCCGCTGCTTCAAGCTTCATAATACAGCCCCTCCCGGGGGAAGAAGGGGGTTTGGGGTTTGTTCGCAAGAATAACTCCAGTCCAATTCCAACCACCGGCACACGATGCTAGATCCAGCGCACGTCAAAGTTGCAGGTCACTCCACTTCCACGACGCTCCTCTAGCCTTGAATGCCCGTAGATGCATCTTCTCCCATCAGAACGCTTTCGGGATGCAACTTGACCCTGGTAATAAATGGGAATGGAAAACTTCCAGTCATTTCTTGGGTATATTACTTCTGCTATACAACCGTCCAGACATGCTAAGAATTTCCATGACGAAAGACATCTGCAACCTAAGGCCCGGGCCTTTCCTCTCATCTCTATGTCCAACGGATCTGATATTTCCACTCCAGCTCTTGCTTTCCATCGAATATGTAAGTGTTCCCGATCCCTGGCAAAAGTAGTCTGTGTTGATACACGACACGATAAAGCCGCGCCCTGGGCCTGCTGATGTACCCAACCACTAAAAGCGTCCGCCAGACTCCTAGCCCTTCATCCCCAGTCTCTCACGCTACAACATTGCACTCCTTCTAACCCATCTCCCCCAGTACCCTCCAAAACCCAGCCCATCCAATCAGCTCGCCCCAAGCGACCGTAACGCAATCCTCAACTCCTTAACTGCCGTCTCCACGTCCTCGAAATTAAGTGCTGAAACGGCCCATTTTGCGTGTTTTTGCGCCGCTAGGATGGCGTCTTCATCTGTGTGGTAAGCCGGCCGGCCCGTGCCCATGCCGCTCATGGGTTGGTCATGCTGTTGTGGCATGGGCGTCTGGTACTGCGCAGGCGTTGCAGGGGGATGTGGTTGTTGGGTTTGGTATTGTTGGTATTGTTGTTGCTGGGGAGGTTGTTGTGGAGGCGGTGGTGTGTATTGATGCTGGTTCTGATAGATATTTTGTGGTGGTGGCAGTTGATGCTGCGGTGCTTGCTGCGGCAGTGCCTGTGGCTGCGGATGAGGAAAGGCGAGCTTATTCTGGTCCACATCTCGCGTTTGGTTCTGGTAGAAATTCTGCGCTTCCGGCGGTGGCGCCGCTGGTTCGTACGGCGATGTCATCGCCTCGTCGTCTATGGACGGCGCAGTGGGGAGACTAGGCGTCCCGGCATCTGATGTGAAGGTGGGGATATTGACGCGTGGGAAGTAGCCTCCGCCGGCGGAAGAGACGGAGCCTTGACGTGATGTAGATGGGGGCGAGATGGGAGAAATGTCGCGGTGCGGGAAGTATTGTGGAGTTGATGACGAATGGGTTGTATATCCTGTCGGGGCGGACGGTAGTGTAGGAGGCGGTGGGGATATCCTAGTCGCTGATATCGCTGGTGATGGGTGTGCGGAGGTATCAGGGGCGGATTCAACATAGGGCTGGTAGGGTGCGCCGTTAATACGCTGGACTTCTGGGTCGTTGGGGTCGAGAACCGGGGGCGAGGTCGCAGGTGGAGGTGCTTCTTGGACGGGGTTTGAAAGGTTGGGGTCTTCGCCTGCTTTTAATGCTTTGGCGATGCGGAGGGCGTGGTATTTTGCGAATTTGGACTTTGCTAGGATTTCTTGCTCCGGAGGACCCCAGATGTTCAGCAAGTCGAGAAAGGTAGCGGCGGCGCGGAATGTATCTGCTGTCTGACTGTTGAAATAGTCAGCGTCGTAGTTGTGCTGCCGCTGATTTGATCGTACACTGAAGCCTTGTTTGCACGCACAGCATTATCCGCATTCTGGAAAACTTCCAACGCAAACTGCTCGCAGTATGCATGGGCAGCTACATCGTCTAGTATAGCATCTTCGGTCGAGTGTTCAGCCTTGATCTGCTCGAGCTTGTCCATGAGATGGGATGTGTATTCTTTGCATTCTTGGTCGGCAGTGTGAAGGCCTTTGGATAGGATTTGTTGGACTATGTAGTATTCGCCTACCGCGATTGTTAGATATGGTATAGTCTTGATGATAGGGGAGTCCTACACCAATAGGCAATCACTGGCTTAACTTTCTCTAGTTGTGCTGATCGTGTAGCAAAGCGCGATATGTCTCCAGCGGTCTTCAGCTTCGCGGGTATTTTGAACATCATGTGAGAGAAAAGATTGTAGCGACAGAGGTTTACGATTTGTGTGGATGTCGACAGTGTCTGAGGCAGTATCAGTGTTAGGTATATTTTCGGTCACGACGCCGCTTTGGTGGTGACGAAAATAAGGCTGGGATTTGGCCGAACCTCAGCCCCGCGTTCTGGGGAGCTCGAGCATGCAAGCTTAAGGCCAGCTTTCATTTGTTCGTGGAGAGACCACATATATTAAAGCACCACCTCAGGTTTCCCACCCTTCTTCCCTCCCCATCAGATCCTCTCTTTTTAAATTTTTTTTTTTTTCACTCTATACCCTCCTTTGTAAACATGGTACACACTGCAGCTCTGGTCGCTGCTGCGGCCTCATTGCTCTTCACTCCGTCTGTTTACGCAGATGGCATGTACGCAAAGAACTCTCCAGTTCTTCAGATCAATGGAATGGAGTATGACAGGCTCATTGCGAAGTCCAACTACACTTCCGTAAGTTTGTGTTTATTAATACCCAGCTTCAGCTACTAAGACATATGTACAGATAGTCGAGTAAGCAAATATTCCCTTTGCATCTTCACGTGCCATACAACCGAAACATCACGGTAAATCTAACAACCACTCTCCAGATTCTACGCCCCCTGGTGCGGTCACTGCAAGAACCTCAAACCGGCCTACGAATCCGCTGCCAAATCCCTCGCAGGCCTCGCCAAAGTCGCTGCCATAAACTGCGATGATGAGTTCAACAAACCGTTCTGCGGCACCATGGGCATCCAAGGCTTCCCAACGCTCAAGATCATACGACCAGGAAAGAAACAGGGCAGGCCTATAATAGAAGACTATCAGGGCCAGCGGGCCGCAAAGCCGATTGTAGACGCGGTCAAAGAGAAGATTCCCAACCATGTGAAGCGGGTGACGGACAAAGGACTAGAGGAGTGGTTGCAGGAGGGCAACGAGACGGCAAAGGCGGTCCTGTTCAGCGATAAAGGTGTGACGAGCGCGACCTTGAGGGCGCTCGCAATTGACTTCGCTGGCACCATCAACATCGCGCAGATCCGCAACAAGGAGAAAGCAGCCATGGAGCTCTTCGGCATCTCTTCCGTCCCGACCCTCGTCCTCCTCCCAGGCGGCGACAAAGATTCCATTGTCTACTCCGGCGAAATGAAAAAAGAAACCATGAGCGCCTTCCTCTCCCAAATCGCCCCTCCAAACCCCGACTGCCCCCCGGAAAAGGAGAAGAAACCAGCAAAGAAGCCGTCCGCCAGCAAGAAAGACTCCAAGAAATCCTCCTCAGACTCGGAATCTGCAAAAGCCTCCGCCACAGCCATCGCGGTCGAAGACGCCGGCCAGCCCACCGAATCCCCCGACCCCAACGTCGTCACAGATGACACACCTCCTCCCGTCATCATCCCAGAAGCCGAAAAGCTCCCCTCGATCCCGCTCCTAGAATCGGCCGAATCCATCCAAAAGGACTGCCTCTCCCCGAAATCAAAAACCTGCATCCTCGCGCTCCTGCCACCCGCCTCCAACGACGCCGCCGTGCTCCAGGACTCCGCAACCACGGCTCTGGCAAGTCTCAGCGCTATCCACAAGAAGCACGACGAGCGCCACGCGCACCTCTTCCCTTTCTACGGCGTCCCAGCTTCCAATCCGCTCGCCGCCACGATCCGCTCCGCGCTAGGTCTCGGCGCGGACACGGACGCGGACGTTGAACTCATCGCCACAAACGCCAAGCGTGGCTGGTGGAAGCGGTATCAGGGAGCTGGGTTTGAGGGCGTGGCGGTTGAGGACTGGGTTGATGCGATTAGGATGGGTGATGGGAAGAAGGAAAAGTTGCCTGAGAGCTTGATCGTTGATGCTGAGGAGGTCAAGGAGGAGAAGGTGGTGGAGCCGGAGCAGGAGCAGGAGCCGTTTAAGATTGAGATTGAAGAGATTTTAGACGGGGAGGAGGAGGTGGTGGCGGAGACGGAGGATAAGGCGGAGGAGAAAGTGGGGGAGAAGGAGGTGCCTGAGCACGGTGAGCTGTGAGTTTTTTTAAGGGGCTTCGAAGAGGCTGTGGGAAGAGGGTGAGGACAAAAACAGGCAGAAGTGCTATTAGGAGTTCTTTTACACATATATAAAATTTCTAAATGGCTGATGAAGTTAATGGGCTTGCTGATTTCAGGGTTGGATTGATTTCTACTAAACCTTCTACTAGGCGTTTTCGGCTGTCAATTTAATGTTGTCGAAGCACCTCTGATGTCCGACCATTGCGAATTTGTTGACCGGGCGCAGGATTTTACGAGTACTGGTAGAGACTCAAATTTTGACAGTCACTGCAACATTCGACCTCCAATATTGTAAATTGCAACTATGTATATATTAAGGAAGTAGTGAGAGTCCGAGTAATTATCTAAAGTCTACGATGAAATCCGCCCCGCTCGCTCAGATGAAGCGGTCCTTTGCTCCTTGCTTTCACAAATTAGTCTAATTCATCAAATCGTCCATTCGACCAATGCGCCCCCTGAACTCCGTCTAGATGCCGGATTCCCACCTTTTAAGTGCTTAAAACTCCATTGAAGAATGCAGAAGGAAAAATCTTGTCCAAACGTCGAGCGTCGGATGTCGAGTATCGCCACCCCTAAGCCTCTGCCCCAGGATTCATCACCTTCTCCGGATCCTTAGTCTTCGGTTTCTCCTTGAAACCCTGCTCGGTGTCCAACTCCTGATCGAGGGCATACGCCCGAGTGAAGAGGCTAAGAACCAACGCAACGGCGCTGAGCGCGCACATGACGATCCAGACGTACTTGAGGGCATCAACATAACTGACGAGGAGCTGGTGCTTCATCTCGCCAGCAGGCATGGACTTTATGATCTGCACGAGGCCGCTAGCGTCGCGCGAGAACTCGACGGCCTTATCGGCGAGCAGCGGGAAGGTGAGCAGTTTCTTCTTCATCTGGTTCTGGAAGATGACGCCGCCGATGGCGACGCCGATGGTCTGACCGAAACCGCGGAGGAAGGAGAAGATGTTTGCGGCGTAGGCTTGGTCAGCGGTGCTGGCGGCCGCTTGCACGCAGATAGCCATGCTGGGGAAGAGGATGCCGGTGCCGAGGCCGGAGACGAGGTTCATGAAGACCCATTGTGCGGTTGTGGTCTCGACTTTGAGGTAGACGAGGATGCCCATGCCGAGGGTCGTGATCACCCAGCCGGTCCAGATGCCCCAGCGGTATTTCCCAGTCATGGCAATGGTTGCGCCGACGACGATGGAGGCGGGGGCGACGGTGAAGGTTTGGGGGAAAAGAGCAACGCCAGAGAGAATGGGCGAGAAGCCTTTGACAGCTTCGTAGTAGAGTGGCATGTAGTATAGCAGACTCCAGAGCACAATGCCATGAATGACGGTTTCAGCGTAGGTGACAGCTGCTGTTCGGGTCTTGAAGACGCTTGTTCGGATCAGAGGTTCTGGCGCGAAATATTCTTCGTAAATGATGAATACGACTAAGCCGATACCGCAGAGAATCAAAGGAACGAGCGTTCTCCAGCTTGTCCATTGGTACATGACACCACCCCAGGTGATGGGGATCAAGACGCCGGTGGTTGACGCGAGGAAGAGGATTGTGCCGACCCAATCGACCCGACCGAGTTTGGCCAAAAGTGAGCTGGTCTTGAAGTTGAGTTTGAGGAAGACCACAACCATGGGAGTGCCAATGCCGACGAACGGAAGGTTGATCCAGAAGATCCATCTCCAGGAAACATTCTGTGCAAAGCCACCACCTATATCGTTGATTAGACTATGCTCCGGTTGAAATGCGTGAGGAAATTTTACCGAGCAGAGGCCCAATGACGGTTCCTAGAGCCCACATTGAGCTGATAAAACTGAACCATTTGCCACGTTCCCGAAGAGGCACCATATCCGTAACAATAATCTCAGTCAAACATAAGATGCCTCCACCACCGATACCCTGGATGCTCCTCCCGATAAGAATGATGGTGAAGTTTTTGGCAACAGCTGCGACGATGGCACCAATGGTAAAGAGAGCGAGGCTAAAGAGAACCAAGGGCTTGCGTCCAAAGATGTGGCTGAAGGAACCCAAAACTGGTTGGAAGACGGTAGATGTCAAGAGAAATGATGTGCCAGCCCAAAAGGCTTCAATGGCAGTTCCTCCAAGGACTCTGGCCATAATCTAGTGGAAGTCTGATTAGATGAGAAATATATGCTGGAGGCTCTACAAAGGACTCACGGCAAGGGCCACTGATATTGATGTCGCGTCAAGCGCTGCCATCAGAGTGATAACGGATAGAGAACTGAAAGCTAGATAAAAGCGCCATCCCGGATTGAACGTAGCTGAACTAGATCCGGTAGATGCCGATTTCTCTGAAGGGGGACGGGAGCCTGCAGCAATTTCGGCGTCCAAGGTAGTTGTCGGAATCTCCAATTTAGAACTGGAGTCGAGCCCCGACTCAATTTCGGAAGGTGCTGCGGACATGATGAGAAGAGGGAGTAAGCCCTATGGGAAGAATACTATGTGACGAATCGGATTGGTAATAGAGGAGACTGGGGAGGAAGAAGAAGAAAAATGGGAGATGTTGAGGAAGAAGTGTTACGGTCAGGCCGAGTCGTCGCTGCTGTTCTTGTGTGTTGTTGTCTGCCCTTCTGGGCTACGTTCCTACATATATTCATTCTCGCTACGGGTTTAAGGATTCAGCGTAGAATAATCGTTAATGGCTATTGTAGAGTCGGCTGAACTCATAAGCGTTTAGATCCGCCGTTTCTCTCAAAATTTAGTCGGAGAACCCGACTTGCTAGCGCCAAAAGGGCTGCGACCGTGAGGGTTGGACGATTGGAGGACTGGCGGCTGGCAGTTCCCCAAGCTTTACAGGGCAGAAAGAGGTACTTTTTGCGGTTATTAGGCCCAGAAGGGTAATGTGAGCCCCATTTCGACCGGCAAGCGGTCTGAAGCCGGACAGATGCATCTTTCCGCCGCGTTCGTTGTCTCACTGGCCATTCAGCAGCAGTCGGAGCGTGAGTTAGTTCGTGGTGTTGAGTCGCTTCGCGTCCTGGTGGCTGTCGACAAAGTCGGCGGGACATTAGCCCGCCTGCGCTCGGGGCTGCTCATCAAAAGCGGAGGAAATTTACGCCCGTAACGATGCAAAGCCATGATTACCTCAACACCTTCACAAACCTCCGTCTACGGCGTTGACAGACTCTCCGCTATACTACCCTAGGTCTCCATTCGGTTTCATCCAATGATAAAACTGCAGTGGTTACGTAGACACTACTCGCAAGAACAGAGAGGTCCGCTCAATACGCGTAATTCGGCGAGCGCCCACACTATTTAGAAATGCACTGAGCAGACAGAGAGTTTGACCATAGCCAGATATATGAAGCTAACTCGCACACGTCTTAGATCACTTGTCAGAACACTTTTCAGCGTTATATGCAACAAGCCACATCACTCTGGAACCGCTTCAGGTCTTCTTCACCCAGCAGATCTCAAATGGCGCTGCATGTTCGGTGCTAGCTTGTGAACTGATTATTTCCAGTTTCCAAAAGCAATATTCGCATCCTTATTAGTCCTTCCTCAGCTGCTCGACTGAACGACTATTTTTGTTGCGGCTTAACTAATGGCTGCAGCTGGGAAACCTCATCACCGCTCCTCACGATTCTGCAACTATCGTGGTGGGCGATGAATAACGAAGCTCTAACGAAAACATATCGTAGTGAGCTGACGTAATTACTTCTCTTCCCGTATGCATGTCAAAAGACGCAAAGCCAGTCAGGATCAGTCACAGAGCTCGTCCTTATCACGACATCTGTAGCTATGAGTATCGAGTTCCTTAATTTGCATCCGTTTCTATCGTGCAGTGTCCTGCTTGCGTTGACTACGTCATGGCTATTTGGGTTTACCGTTTAACCAGTGGTTGGTTACATTCCAGTATTGAAATTGGTTAGAGGTTATGTTGTTTCCATGCCAAACCTCACAATTCTCTCACATCAGACCTTAAAATTCTTGACCTCCATGTCATTGCCCTCATTATTCTAACCTCGTCGTAAAATTAAAGGGCTTTAAAATAGCTTGCCTGGTGCAGTCCGAAGGCTGCCATTTCATCCCCACTAATCTCATGCCACAGTGCTCAGTTGCTCGGTTCGAAGAGTTGGCTCCGTTGGTCGTCACCAGAAAGCCCATGTATCTGCAAGACATTGCAGGAGCAGGAGCTTTCTAGGAGTTCGAGGACGCTAGTCCAGTTTCACTCACAGTGAGTTATCTTGGGTTATCTTGGGTAATCTTGCCGGAAATGGAGGTCCCTTCTGTGTTCAGTCTTTGTTCCTTCCCGATATACAGCACGCACGTGAATCCGGCCTTTTCTTTGTCTCCCTAGCCTTCTGGAATGCCTTTACTATCACACCATGGCGATCGGCCTTCTTGCATACAGCCAGCACATCTCAAGGTATCCGGAGGCATGCAGAAGAGTCGACAGCAGCCGCTGCGGTTCCCCTTTCAACAGGCTAGTCTATCGTCCTCCTCACTCAACGGCATGGAGAAGCCTGTGAGATCCTTCAAGTCATATATGAGATCAGCGCCGCCGAATCCGCCCAATAGCAAGCCTTTGCCACCAATACCACCCAAGGACAACTCATCGCCCCCTTCTTCGTCACGAAAACTCAAGTCAAGTCTATACAGTCAACCATCTTCTGCTTCGCAAGCAGTGGCAGATTGGCCGCCCCCGACAATCTACGACGGTGAATCTCGGTATTTAGGTAAGAACGGGCTCTTCGTTGCATCACCGACACGGACGTACTCTCCAATAATTCCAGATCCATCCTCTGGCACAGCGGAGGCACCCATGGAGCCACGTTCGAGTCCGTCCCAGGGAGCGAGGCCTTCGAACCAGACTCGATTGAGCCCTGTCTCTGAGCGTCGTACCCAGGAATTCGGTGTACCTCGGACACCTCCAAAATCTCCGCTGCCCGAGCTGCCCGTCAATGCTACGATGGCAGCTACAATGGCAGAATCTTTGGACCTGCACCTGCCACTCCACCTCAAGCCAGTAAGGGACCCTCGACCAGCAAACCTCGGTTTTTCGACAGCAAACAAGTCCGAAATAAATCGAAAGGCTTCTCTAGTTTCCCCTCGTTCCGGTTCTCCCATGTCGTCAACTCCTACCAGACTATCATCGTCGCCACCTCAGGCTTTTACTCACAGCGATGTCTTCGCATCCCTGGGTGATGAACCAAATGACTCACTGCGTTCACCGTCGCGTGGACGAACCTTGAGCCGTCAACAACCTTCTAGGCCTTTTGATCAGACGTACTATGCGGAAACCGGGCCGCGATATAAAAGAGGACTGCATTTAGATACAAAGAATAGGTGCACTCCTCTGGACGACGATAGCTGGGAAGACGAAGAAATGGACGAAAGGGAACGCCAAATAAGTTTCTCTAAGGATTACCACAACCTCCTAGTTGATCAATATCGCGAACTGGCATTGCATAATCCTCATACAGAGGAGGATACCGCCCTTAATCTCGAGCACGCACGAGACGCCACGCTCATTCCTCGCCCGCTTTCCTGGCGAAAGGGTTCGAGAGCATCACGCGGTAGTAATGGATCGGCAAAAGGCAAAAAATGGCCACAAAATAGTCTCAGTGCTGCAGGAGGAAGTGTGACAGGAAGTATAGACGATTGCCAGAAGTCACGCCGCCAATCCATTCTCCACAATCCATTTAAATTCCCATCTAGGCACTCAATCATCTCTAAGCCTCGGAAGGAAGAAGAAGCCCTTCGCTCTCTACCTGCGCAACGTAGAGGTAGCACAGGCGCTTCGACCGGTAATAGCGATAACGGAGTGAAGAAGTCTCGTCGTCAAGGGAGCAACCCGGATCACCGCTTCTCCGCCTTCTACCCACGGTCGAAGCCGTTGATTTCGAAGAAACAAAATAAAAAGAACAAGGGAAAGCAGAAAATTGAAGACACTCCCCCAATGCCCTCTGCTCAGTCAACCGTGTTGCCAGTTACCTCAATTCCAGCAGAACTGTCTTCAGCGCCGTTTCCGCTTCCTCCGCCAAGTGCACCCAGCGATTTAGAAATTCCGACTCCTCCTCACCCCAGACCAATAAGCGGGTCAACCTTGGGCAGCGTTATGAAGCCGTTAAGTAGCGGTCAGTCAAGCTCCCTTGAGGTCCCGACATCCATGTCTAGGCGCGAGCACCAAGTGAGCTTGACAGCCTTCCTCCAATCTTCCCCAAGGCCGGAACCCTCCTCTTCATACCGAACAGGCACAGACCGCGCACCAGCACCGCAACAACCAGACGAAACACGCAGAGGCTCTCTTGGTTTCATCAATGTTACTCCCACGTCACCTCCGAGCCTCTCCCAACAAGTCAGCCTCACAACCTTCCTACAATCGTCTCCGCCTCCCGAGCTCGTGACCTTAAACCCCATAGACCCCGCTTCCCTGGATCAATCCCAACCCCATAAAGGCTCCCTTGCATCTACCGCCCTCTCTCCCACCTCAAGAGCCCTCACGAGCATGCAAACAGCTATGGAGAAAGTGAGGTCGTCGCTAGGATCCCATTCGTCTCATTCCAGGTCTAGCTCCAGTCCGCAGACAGTGTCAACAGACAGGCCGTCGTCTTGGCGGCTCGCACACACGGATGCTGATGGTGAGGGGTTGGCTAAGCGGGGGTTTTTTGATAGGGCAAGGGAGAGACGGGAGCGGAGGGATAAAGAGGTTAGGCAGGTGAGGCTGAAGAAGAGTATTAGAGTACTGGGGCCGACGGATCCGAGGGTTGCCGAGGAGTATGCGAGGGATGAGGGGAGGTTGTCGGGGTGTCTTGGGGGAGAGGAGGAGAAGAAGGGGAATGTCGGTGGGATGGAAAACTGGATCTGATTTGGGTTTGTATGATATATATTATGATACCTGAGATTTATTATATGGATGAGAATGGTGAGGTTTCAGATGGAAGATGAAAGGAAGATTATCCGAGAAAGAGATATATGAAATAGAAATAGATCGTTTATCGGACTCTAGAAAGCAAATAAGTTGACAAATAACGTAGTTAAATTTATAAATCAAAAACTCTATGTTGAAATGTAATTCACTTAGAAGAACGAGCCAAAAGAATTTAGAGACATGAATCATATAATGTTACTCCAGCAAACTCTGCAAATTAGATAAAGATAATAAACACTGCGTTACAACGATATGACGGGTAGAAACAGGACCATCACGCGGGGTACAGAAACAGTTTGCTCCGCTCCAAACCCCCATACTACGTAACTACGAAGTTCAAATAGACGTGCGTGGCTGAATTAAATTGGGGGGAGAGAGAGAGAGAGAGAGAGAGAGAGAGCAAGCAAAGCAATCTACTTAACGAGCACCCCATCTCCCAAACTCCCATCCCAGATACCAGGGAGGGCGCGGTCGGCGAACCGCACCACCACGGCTGCGGTGGTGACGAAGAGCTCTGCGTAGGCGATCCTGGCGGCGCCGGGGCTGGTTGGGCTGGGGGAGAAGGCTTTCGTGGATGGTGGCATCTACGTAGGGCAGTTCTTCGAGGGCTTTGCAGGAAGGGAGATGTTTAGGGTTTGGGACTGAGGTGCGTAGTTTTTGAATTAGTTTGGCAACGGTTGGGGTTTGGTTTAGGAGGTGGAACATAGTGACGGATAAAGCTGGAGATCATGGTGTTATGGCATGTGGAGTAGAATGAGTAGTCGATAGGGATGAAGGCTTACTCCAGGCGGCAGTTTCGTCGCCAGTATTCACAACTGTGTTCTCTTTTAATTTAATCCGCTCAGGGGATTTCTCTGACTCTGGAAGGACACCTGTGGAGTAGCTCGTGGAAATGGTTGAGTGCTCATTACCTGGAACGCGGTCCCCCTTTTCGCCCTTCTGGTCTCGGATTTTTCGACCGGGTTTCCAATATTCTGATCAGAGTTAACACACTTCAAAGGAAATTATGGTCGATGAGGCCACTGATCCGCTGATGGTTGATGAATTTGGTAAATTTAGGAGCTATTCGGACTAGGAGCGAGCTGAATGGTGTTAGAGAAAAACTTAAAAGCTGTATGCATCACGGCTTCCTGGAAAGATCTAACGGAAGCATCGTATACCTGCGCTCTGGAATGAGGCTGAAGATTCTCAAATTCTATGGCCAGTATTTTGCAAATCTCCCAACATCAATCAAGCAATCTGTAGCGCCGTGAAGGCGGTTGTCATCGACAATTGGACGTTTCAGGGAATCCCAGCTCACACCAAAGGCGTTGTTCAGTTATAACCTGACAAATCGAAGTTAGCACTGCAGCACCGAACTAAATTCCTAAATTTGGATATAGTAACAATTTACGGCTGCACTGAGAGAGCCGAAAGCTTTAGAAATAACCACGAGCCGAACATTTGTGTACGCATCAAATTGCCCGCGCATGAAGTCCACCCCGGCATTTTCTGGCATCACTGCTGTCCCCGTCCACGTATTTCCTCAGCCGCCAGTGTGTTGAACTCAGTTGGCGGCTCGTTGGATGCAGCTGCTAGTCGTGGCGGTTTTGATGAGAACACTGGGGGGTCACGATATTAGTTGTGGATGGCAATGTGACGGACAATGTAAAATAACGAATTATGAAAGAATACTCGCATTTGTCCATTGCATTTGTTCCTCCGAAACCAGCGGGGGGTTAATTTTTATATTCACAGCACAGATTAACTTCAATTCTAAATGTGAAAACGAATTCGACTGCACCAAGTTTCTCTAATTTATTCTCATGAAACAACACAACACCCGCACTTGTCTCTAAGTCTCTCGCGTGGCTGAGGCTCATCTTCGGCCCTCCAAATTCCCTCTTCCTCTTGTGTTTCCAAGCTCTGGACATCAATCCTACAACCATCGATCTTGACCTCGTATATATCTTTTGAAAGATCCCTCAACCCCGGATATTCCATTTTGTCAAGCTCATCCTTGATCTGCTTGATGGTTTCCTCTGCTACAACGTACTGATGACCTGAGCTTTCATCGTATCGTGTTCGATCGAGGTAGATGTCAATTCCTGATGCTAATGCAGCGCCAGGGAAATAGAGGACAAGCCACAGAGGTCGCCAATCAGCGCGGATTTCGCCTGCAATAGTTTATGTGCTGTCAGAATTCAAGGCGTTACTCGAATTGGACGAGAATAAAGCCTACTAACCCGCGCTATCCTCAATCCCATATTCTGTCTCTATCATCCAGTTTTCAAGGGCCCCCTCTTTACCTGCCCCAAGCACTTTCCAACTACTTTCGCCACCCTCCTGTGCTTCTGCTATTTTCTCCTCAAGCCCATCATCGCCCAGTGCCTGCCAGGACCATTGTATGACTGAGCTCACGTTCTTTGTGTCTGATCTGGGGTCTGGAGGATCTCTGAAGCGCATCTGCACATTCCGGGCCAATTTCCAACACGTTCGTGTAGAGTGTGATAGGTACCATCTGTATCTCGTCTCCTCAGGCCACGAGATTGCGGAAGGTGGGCTGGCTGCAGGGAAGGACGCGAGATGTGGAGGGTAAAGGGTCACGTAGGAGCCTCGTGGCGGCGCATTGAGACTGAATGAAGGTGGGAGGGGATCGTGGGAGTTGATTGCAACAGCATCCTGCGCTAGATCTGTCATTGCGGCGGAGGATGGGCTAGGTTCGTGATGGGGTGCGTAGGAGTTGAGACCGCATGCCTCAGGTTGTTTAAGGGCGAGTGGCTGAGCAAGCCTCAGAAGCGCGCCATGACTCGTTCCTTCCACGTCTTAGACTGAACCTTGAGTCATGCTTTGAAACTTTAAATAATGCGGTGATGGATATCGTCTCTAACCTATGGCAAATACTCAAATAAGGCGATGGTGATGAGAGGTTGATGGCGGACGCCTGGATAAAGATAGATTTTTCACGTGCAAATCTATTGGCGCGCACGAATCGTGTCATCTGGTCCCTGAATTCCAGGGTTTTCTGCCGGGGCCATCTCCTTATTTCGTACCGTAGTCGTCGCCGGTTTGCATCATCAACAAATAATTGTTGCTCGAAACAAACCACATTACTTGTTCGTGGCATGGCACGGATAGCATCACCATAATCTACTCTTTTAATTATTGCTCCTGATACTCCCAGTCTATGTCGTTACCTCTGCCCGCGACCCATCCCAACATGCCGCCTAGCAGGAGTAAGTTCCGCTCCAAGGCCAGCCCAGCGCATTCAAGACATTGCATATTTTTGCTGACACGAAAGTTGGATAACACAGAAACTGCGGCGCATGAATGTGTCTCTGAAGAAGCCCTGTCTCACCTCAAGACCTACAAATATTCCAGCGTCGACAAGTCCCTTCTGTCACGATACGTTCTCAAACACTACGTACGAGGCTTTACTCCGCAACAATCACTGTTCAGGCTGTCTCTGACATCAGCATACACAGTGGAATGGATTCGTTGAACTGCTCCCGTTATGGCTCGCGCCCAACATGGTCACGCTCCTTGGATTCTTCTTCATTCTCGCAAATGTGGCATTATTAGAGATATACGTGCCGGACTTAGTCGGACCAGTAAGCCCTACCTGCATGAGCTACCGAAACGTTATTCATTGGGTCTGGCTAACACTGCGACCTTATCCGCAGGGTCCGTCATGGTTGTATTATAGTTTTGCGTTCGGCCTATGGATGTGAGCTCCGGCGACCCCTGGTCTCCGTCGTACTCCCCAAAACTAATGCGAAGGACTTCTCAGGTATTCAACAATGGACAATGTGGATGGCAAACAAGCGCGAAGAACTGGCACATCGAGCGGACTGGGAGAGCTATTTGAGTATGCAAATAAGCCACGACGCTCATACCCGTAAGGCTCCGGAGGCTAACGGTGGATACAGTCACGGTATCGACTCACTCAACTGCACACTCGGTAGTCTGCTTGAAACTGCAGCTATGGGATATGGTGCCAGCCGGACTGGGGCCTTTACCGCTTTAATACCATGCCTTCCCATGTTCTTCTCAACTTGGGAAACCTATCACACCCATACCCTGTATCTAGGTTATTTTAACGGACCAACAGGTGAGTTGAACGCACGAGTTTTTCAAAGTTGGGTCACTTTCCCATTCTAACACAGCATAGAGGGCCTCATCATTGCTTGTGTAATAATGATCCTTTCTGGTTATTATGGCCCAGAAATCTGGTCCACCCCTCTGGCCTCTCATTTCCCATCTACCGAAGCGTATCTGGGAGATACCACGTTCCGAGATCTCTGGGTACCGATCCTCCTTATCAGCTTCCTTACTGCGCACCTACCCGCCTGTGTCGTTAACGTAGCACGCGCTCGTCGAGCTCAGAATTTGCCCATCGCACCCCTCTTCCTCGAATGGACACCCATGCTCATATTCGTGGCCGCGACTGCTGCATGGCTGGGATCTCCCTATTCCCACCTCCTCAAAGCCAATCACCTGGTCCTTTTTTGTTTGACAATGTCCCTTGTGTTTGGTCGTATGACGACGAAGATCATTCTTGCACACCTGACGCGTCAACCCTTCCCATATTGGACAGTCATGCTTGGACCTTTGGTCGGCGGTGCTGTGCTCGTTAATTACCCACATCTTCCAATTCCTTTCAAGCTCTGGGGCCCTGTATCCCAGGAAGTCGAGGCTTGGTACCTGCGCGGGTATTTTGTTTTCGCTGCTGTCGTATATGCGAGATGGGCTATACTGGTCATAGGCAGCATCTGCGAATATCTAGGTATCAATTGCTTGACGATACCCTCTAAGCGACCTCTAGGGGAGAAAGTGGGGAACGGTACGGCCAAAGCAAATGGAGTTGCGAATGGGATTCCTTCGATGAAGGGACGAAAGGACTAGAACTTGCGTTCGTAGCCTCAACGCGCGAAGCCTCAATGGAGCGATGTGAGCCGAAACGTGTGCTATACAAGAATTGGAGGGACTGGGTTCTCCGGGCAGTTGGACGAATGGGATGGTGCTATTTTGTTGGAGAGATACCTTTTTGAAGATTATAAAGGTGGACCTTTTGCTTGCAGGCATTATCTGGCGTTTTTTATTTTCCTGATTCTTCGTCTTTAGGGGGGACTCGTAGAAGACATTATGATCATAATAATGGGCGGAAAGGCCAGCGCAGATTTGAATATTCGTCGCCTGTACAATATTTCAACCTGAGTATCACTGTTGGGCACGTTGAAATAGTGCCTCTAGGTCTATACATTGACTAGATTTTTATCCACAAACAGAAATAAGTTGGCCAAAGGAGGCTGCGATCACACAGCACCGCATGCTTGCATAGCGTCCACCTCTTAACGAATCAGCGTTTCTCAGCTTCCAAGCACACTGCAGGTGAAACTATTGAAGGGACTTGGCGAAAGTTAATGCAAGTCTTCGCAATCGGCGCGGGAGATAATCATTAAACCGTCTTATGAGAATGGCTTTTTGGTGATGAGAGGCGTTTTCGAAGTGCAATGTGAGCCGACGGAACGCTGTCGGTAGCCTCCTGAAATAGCACCTCCACCAATACCGTTCAGCCTTGCTTGAATGGCGCATGAGTCTGCCTTCTGGCACCCTCAGCCTTGGAGGCTGACCATTGAACTCAGCATCCCGCCACATAAGAGACTCAGGCGGCCTCCCAGGCCCCGACAGCTTCAATATCCAAACTTCCTGACATTGCCAAGTCGTCATGTTATCATGCAAAAATTACCACACCAACTGCAGCGTTCAAAACGGCGTAGTTGCTGCTAACCCAGATATCGCCGGTATAGGTGTAAGAGCAAACGGCATCAAGAAGACGCTTAACTGGATTCTGCTGATATATCGTAGGTCATCATCTCATTCTTAGTCACGACATGTCTGGCCTTCGTTCTAGCTTTCGTGGTCATGTCCTTGGAGAGATACAATGAGATAGATGCTTTTGTGAGAAAATACATCACCAAGAAAGCAGCAGTCGACTATTCTGTCGAACCATATACATGGCGATCCCACAAGTTTTGGTTCAGGATTTTGGGCAAGAACCTCATGGCCTTTAGCGATACCCAGCTGCTCACTGGCATGGCCATCCAGTTCACAGCTCTCCTTGAGCACTGCGAAATTTCCGTCTACCATTTCAAAATCGTGACCGAGCTAGCATTCCTCACTACAGTCACGCATCTTTTAGCTCTAGTGGCGCTCAGAAATTACTTTGTGGAGAACAAATGGGTCAACCTACCGCGAGTTATCTTTATGTTTACAAACCTGGGGCTTCTAGCCTACACATCCTACATCGCCTACTCGTACACTCTCGTCGGCCTTCGTGACTCATCTAGCCTGGCTTGTTTCTATCAGGGCCATAGACCTCATTTCAAGGCTGCGTTTGCAGGTCGGTGGGGCGCCCTCCTCGTTGGAGCCATCGGAGGCCACATCTCGGTATTTATTGCCATGTACTTTCTGGACGACCACAAGGCTGGATGGTGGAGCACTATCCGCAACTGGGTTGTCGCTCCGATATATGCAATATATGGACTGGTATTTGCAACGATAGTTCTCCGTCGAACGCAGGCATTAGGAACCGCTTCAGTGAATATAGATGGTAGTGAGAAAGAGTGGGGCTTCGGCCAATTTCTGCCGGTACTTCTTTTAGCTCTTCCTCTGCTCGCTGGATGGGAGAGTTTCTGGGGTAAGGGTCATTCTTGATACACTGGCCTATTGCCTCACCGAACACTACTACTTATCTTCCGCCAGTTGGCTAACAATCAGTACAGAAGAGAACGACGAAGTTGCTAAAGGGCACAAGCACTTCTCCTTACCCAAAATACACAGTGGGAGTAATCCACAGGAAATGACCAACTTTTTGTCAAAGCGACCGACTGTCGAGCACAATTCAATCGATAACTCCGCACTGGAGGCGACGATCGAGAGCCATAGACCAAGTCCTGTCACTAGTCCAGACCTTCGTCCAACTTCAAGCCCCCGTTGCAGTCCTAGAAATTTGTAGACATAGCTATAGATGCCAATGATGCCGCTGTTCTCGCGCTGATACGTCAACATTTGCACGCCGTATAACCGTTTTAGAATAATAGAACCATGTGCGGGCTCTTTTGAAGCTTCTGGAATCTAGGATCCGTGACCGGAAATATTTTGCCTATAGTATGGATGTTTCGTTCAATCATCAAAAGGGCTTCTGCCACATCTAATATCCACTCCACCTTCATTCATCCAAGACCTCCTCGAACGATTCGCACTTTTACTTTCGGCCACCCTTTGAGGCCCAGTCACGGTATGCAGCATGCATCAGAACAACGAAACTCTGCCCTTCTGGCGATCCACTCGTAAACGGCGTGTTATCCTTCCAATTCAATGGATTGATCGCGGGCGCAACAATCCCAGTCGTGGCGTTGATATCTTTGTCTACCAGATCCTTTTTCTTCATCGCCCAATTGGTATATTTCGCTCCGAAATTGGATGGGGAAAGCACAGCCATCCGATAAGTCGTCGCCGTCAGCATCGCGGTGCCCGAGATCTCCCCATACCACGTTGTGTCGTTGAGATAATTCCGCAGGAGGCCGCTGGAGTCGGTGTCGAGGCTTATCGCCCCGTCAATGATAGCTTTGATATTGGCTATCAGAGCCTTCTGCTCGCCCTTGGTGGCCCCTGCGAATGGAGACTTCACCATGGTCGCAAGCACTCGCGCCGTTCCTGCAGCGGCCCAACCGTTTCCGGTACTCCAGAGTCCCAAGTCTTGGCTCTTGGGCCCTACAATATGGTGCCATGGACCAAGTGGAGTGGATAGCACATCGTGGTACTCTATGCACTGGCGCGCTGCCTCCTTCAATAGGGTCACGTTCGCAGTCGCAACAGCATAGTAAGCTAGGAACGGCGGTGCCATGTATATGAAATCGGCCCAGAGCTCAGCGTAAGCTTCGCGTTGGCTGATGGCACCATTCGGCCAACGAGGGACGGTGTTGACGAGATGGTCTTCTTGGCGCTGCGCAGCGGCCGTATACTCGGGATAAGTTTGACCGATCAAGAGCGCTGGAATGCCGAGAGATGCTGGATCGCCTGCCGCTCCTATTGCAGATATCAGCGAACTGTCCATGAGCCTCAACATGACTCGGGACTTGCCGGCTGCCTCAACCAGCGTCACGTTGTCTGTAAGAATGTGTGGTTTGACATAACTCAAAGCTTCCACTTTGCCAATATCCAACGTTGGGATCTTGCCTCCTGGGAACGGATTCGCGCCGAAGACCGAATCCTCGGGGTTCTGCCACTCCAAGAGTGCTTCACATACAGTTCCATACTCCCAGCTATGTGTCGCGAGCGTAATGGCCTGTGAGAGGACTTTGGCGATGAGAGAAGGTGCAACCATTGTTAACGACTCAAACTTAGATTGGATTGTTTCCGAATGAAACCTAATATTGCGAGTTTGAAATCATCATTGCGAGAGTAACTCTCTTATGTACATATGCTTACACAGATAATTTCCTAGTGTGCAAGAACGCAGGACGCTGTATCTAGTAGACGTTAAAATATTGGTAGTTTTAAAATTAGGTCCCGCGTACCCGTCTTACCATCTCTGCGTAGCTCATGCAAATCCGTGAGACGGCACTGTGAGGTCAGCCCTGAAAAAGGTAACTCATTTGTCCTGAGTGTCTTGACTAACCATTTTGTCATTGCTTTCCAAGATTGCGATGCTGGATGCTTGGGCTTATTTGCACAGCTACCCCATAGCCGGTGTAGCCAATTCCGTGTTTTGATCTGGTTCTGGTATATTTTAATTCTATTTTTGGAGTGGAGGAATGTAACATGGGGACGGAGGAGGACCTTGGAGCTGCTAGCATCGTGAGTAAGCAAGCCTCCGGACAAGGTTTCTTTTTTGTTTGCACGGGGCTTTCGCTTGAAACGCCCTCGGATGAAAGGCTTTGACGATTGCTAGGGGACTTCTTCTGGTTTCATCGCTTTTGTTGGAGACGCATTATTCGTGGGATATGTAGCTGCGGCCTTGGAGTATGCGAAGACGACGAAGGGCTCGGAGGCGATTTCCAACCAATGATAAATTTCACGGAATCAGGTTGCAACTACGGGACGTCAACAATGTTTTTGTTCTGTCGTCGTACACGATACGTCCAAGGTCACCGCTTTGATCAGAATTCCCACAAACACGCAAGAACGCCTTTATCGCTTCACCGAACGCTCTTCTAACTAATCCTGCCAGGTTCGACGCTTTCAACTAATATTTCTCCTGACCTAGTCGACGCGTTTTTAACGAATTAAGGGTAATACCTGGCTCTATATTACATGCAATATATCTCTAATACTTAATATTGTTTATATAATCGCGTATCGTCTTTTAATAAACTTGTTTTATCAACAACTGCCTCTTCCCGTAGTAGCTGCTGCTGCTGCTGCTGCTAAGTTAAAGCTCCTTTGCTTATAGCCCGTATTCTCAAGAACCTTCTTTATTCTCTGTAGATTATCACGTGTAAGAATTGGCCTTCGGCCCCGTGGACTAGGGCTATTGCGATTGTGCACCCTTCTCGTGTCTTTCTTGTACGTAGCGGGCTTCGGCGAAGAAATAAAATACGTCACTTTTATTGTAGGGAATCTTATGCGTATCGTTGAACTTTATAACAGCTTTAATTTTAGCACAAGTAGAAGCATCGTAGTGCTCTTCTGGAAGTCTTTTTTGGGGTGTAAGAGGAGCCATAGAGGTGGGTGGAGGGAGGTGGTGAAAAAGGGGTATTTTTGGGTTGATTATGGTGTGGCACTTTTTCCCTGCCCCCGTGGTTGCTAGTGTCTTTCAAGTCTCGATGTTCCTCGCTTAACACACAAGAGAATTTCAGACGCTGCTAGCTTAATGGGACTGCACTTATCGATAATGGTTGAACGAATTTTGGCGGGACAAGGGGTAGCGAGTCTAAGCAAATTCGCCCGTGCAAAAAAAAAAAAACCCAACGTCACAGCCTCCCTATTTCGACGTGTTTTTTTGAAACTTATTACAGCGCTCTCAAAAAGTACACTTTGTATTAATGTCTGTTGAATATCTATATCGTGGCACAGACGTATGGTCTCGAAATCAGCCACACCGTTTTGGGCGCAAATTGTTTGGTATCCGTGGCAGCGTCAATTGGGGTCCAACTATTTATCGATTATGGTGCAACCAATCGTACGAGTTGGGTAAATTAGACGGACCAATCAATACTAATAGCGGGAGCTTATCGATAACTGTTAGACCTTGATGCTACGAGGGTTGGCGTATGGACTCATCGTGATGGTAATAGCGTCTTTCTTGATATCCAAGCACCTATAATCCTATCCAATCCAATCCGAAGACATGCATGCAATGCTTGCTCGCTAACCAAAAACCTGAGACCCTTTCGTGCTCCAATCCTAGTTCACGAAATCAAAGAGACTATGAAGAGCGAGAGAGATTTAGAGCACGAGAGGGATATAATGAGAGTGTAACGGCCATCATTCACCTTGGTATCCATCCATCCATCACACCGGTCAAAACTCGACGAGTAATCAAAGCACAACGCTCCAAAAAAATGCTTGAAAAGACAGGAAACCCAATGCACCGTTGCCTAGGTATATCAAGGGAGAGATTGTGCCAAGGTGTTAAAAACACAAGAGACGCGATAGTTGAAATTAGAAACTCTTCTTCCTTGGTAGTGAGCAAAGTGCAAAATTAGAGGTGGTCGACGTTAGAGTTTGGGGGCTATGGCCACCATCCCATCTTGCGGTAGCTCTCGAGCACTTTTTCCACCTCGTCTTTCGTCAGCTTAGGATGCTGGTACCTGTGTCGCATCGCCCCAATTAGCGTGTGCCAATTTCAAATCAAAACCTCTGAACCTTATCCGCGGGTCGACTTACTGGAACCCCGTTGCTCGCTCGAAAGCACTCCCGTCTAAGCTCAGATCTGTGTCCTTGAGTAGCTCTCTCTCCATGAATGGACTCAGTGGTGTTGTTTGGCTAATGCCTGCTTTCGTCTGGAGATCTGCCCAAGGGTCCAGGGTCTCGTCGTTCACGTCATCAACGACATGATCGAGATTTAGTCGTGCAAAAGCAGATATGATGGTACCATGGAAGCCGGTATCGATGTTGAAGGTGTCGTGTATTATTTTGGCCATGGTGCCTTGCGCTGTAGGTGACGAAATACCCATATTAGCATGCCTCAACCTATAAAGCCGTGTCTGGTCCGGTGAATATAGAGCCCGGAAACGGTATATGAAGAATGAAGATGAACCTACAAGTATTCCCATGATCTACGATGTTAAACACTGGGACTGGTTTCCTCGGTGCGGGAACCTTCGCATACCATTCCGCACCCGTCCACAATGCTCTTGCAACATCTTCCACGTGTACTGTATTGGTCCTCAGATCCTCTTTCCACAGCCACTTCATTTCTTTCCCTAGGAATTGATACACCCTTGCCATACACAATGCCGTTGATATGAACTTGCTAGTATATGGCCCATATACATGTGCCATCCGCATTACCATCAAATTCAATCCTTCCACCTTAGCCAGGTCCTCCTCCGCCGTCAGCTTCCACTTGGCGAGCTTGAGCCAGGGTTTTAATTTATCCGTTTCCTTCCGCGGTACGCTGTCGGGCTTGTACACCATGCCAGTGCTGATTTCGACGAAGCATTTGACATTACGTTTCGCGGCTTCGCGACCAACAGCCATGGAGAGGGCGTAGGAGCGCACACGGTAGACCTCATCTTCTTGCGAGTAGCGCGTCTCGCCCCCACAGTTGAAGACGTAATCGAATTGCTTGCCGTTGGCGCGGTCGAAGATGCGTTGTAATGATTCTATATAGCCAAAAGACAGAAAGAGATCAGCATTAGTCGAGATGACATTACCGTGGGGTAGTATAGTTCATGGGTTGGAGAAGTTTAAGTGGTATACGCACGTTCTCGCGAAGCATCTGCTTGCATGAACTTCTCTCGAGAGCATGCTTCGTTGAACTCGGGCGCCAGCCAGGCCAGCTCAGGCAGGTGCTTGTCTACGAGTCTGACCTCGGACGCAAGGTTGTTCTCGTGGAGGTGGAGAGCGAAGAAACGGCCGACATAGCCTGAGTATGGACATTAGCGACCGGCTTGCTCATATTGAAGCCTAATGATAGACAGGATGACCGGAGAGCGCAGAGGCACGGCATACATACCCAAACCCCCAATTATCAAGACAGCAGGCTTTTCCTCCATGGCGGGGTCGCTCCGAGCCGCATCGTCGGCCATGGCGAGGACGCGCGAATAGATATTTCTCTCTCTGGCGGGGAGGCTGACAACAGGACGACGCTTCTTCTAGCCAGGGACCAATGAGTAGTCGGGTGGGAGCGACAGCCAGGGGTGGGTCGGAGCTCGGTCAGGCGTGTTAGCCTCTACTGCCTCGGCTTTGAGAAGACTCGTTAGGATCAATTTGATGGGTTAAGGCGGAGGCTTGCTCTTTGTTGGGGAATTGGGGGAATAGGTGTATGATGGTGATGGCGGGCGGGTGCGGTACAAAGTAAGTTGCAGGTGGGTTTAATGCAGGAGTCAGTGACCTGCGTCTTCCCAAGGTTGCTCAGTTATAGTTAAGAACAACACCCAAAGGGCCCACAAAGATGAGCTCCACTAAACACTAAACGCCCTCCATTGGATATATACGCCGTGCATCACTCAATGCCGCGCCTAGGTATGTCGCAGTCCGAGAATGCCAGTGCTCACCGCTGTATAATTGACTTCTGGGAACGGCCAAGTAAATCGCGGCGCCCTCCCGCACGACCTGCCCAGTGCCCAAGGGAAGCCCCTGCACCTATCTAATGTGTCCTGCCCTGGCGCTTCAAAAGGGCAGCGAACCGTGGTTGCTATCACCAGGGCGTGCTCCAGAAAGGCATGTCGCCATGAAGGCTGTGCAGCCAGCGACGTAGTATTCGGCGCCATGCACGAAAATGAGAACTTCATGACGTCCCGTGCTCTAATTTCAGGGATTTCTACGTGCATTCGGATGTCTATCACTTTGCGGAGACGTGGGAGGCTTGCGCATGGTTCGCACCACCGGCATCCCTGGTACGAAAGAAGCGATAATTGTGGCGCCTCTTTGCAGTGAACGGCCAGTTCCCAAGAAATTATTGTATTACTCGAGGCGAGGCGCAATCTTGCTCAGGTAGAAGATTACAGAACGACGCAATAATTGGAGGTGTGGGAGCTTGATTAATTGGGATTGTGAGATCCGCTCGAATATCAACTTCTCTTCCCAAGGCTGCTAGAACTAACTTCTAAATTTCACCGGCGGAATCGGTTGTTTTAGAGCCGTGTTTCACTGCGCAGAACCCGAAAGACATGCGAAGCTTGCACTGCGGATGGGGGTGTAGGTTGCGTCGGTGTGTGGAGCTCCTCCAGGGCTACAACCTTGGAAGTAAGATAGAACAGCGCTCAAGGCTCCTACTCCATATCATTTTCCCTTTTGAATGGCTTCAGTTATTAGGCTAGGAAAGGAAAAGCAGAATTAGCCCACCCTATTTCATTTTAGGCTCTGAAATTTTTTCCCTTGTTCGGGAGATCCAATACTACCCCACGCAGTTATTTCGCCTATCTCGCAGGGGCACGCATTGCATACGCAAAAGATTTATTTCAATCTTATCCTAATTTTATATGACAGGCTAGATGGCCGCCGTTGGATGCTGTAGCCCGCAGCTGCCAGGAGGATCGTCCCGCACCCGCAGCATGCTCATGCTGCAAGAGGACGACACACCCGCAGGTATGCGCAGCCAAGACATCATAGTGTGAAACTCGACTTTTAAGAAAATCAATTGACTTAATCGAAGGGTGGGAAACGCCGCCGATGGGGAGGGATGACGGGAACCCGGCCGCTATGCAGAAACACAAACTGCAAGAAAAAACCCAAATGCAAATATGTGTGATAAGAAAGTCAGCGCTGCCTCCGAACCCTCACTGCCGTGAGAAAGAAAACCAAACCACCCTAGTATTGTGACGAGAAGCATCCGATTGATCCGGCGCTGGACCAAAGGCCTAGAACTCCCAGTCTTCGTCGACAGACTTGATTGCCCAATCAAACTTCTCGCGCAGCGTCTTGGAGAAGAAGCGCTCGATCGGGACTTTGAACTTCTTAGAGAAGACCACAGTGAGGCGGGGATCAATGTAGTTCTGAGAAGCTTGATCAGCGGACATGCAGCCATGGTCTGATTAGGAAGAGGGCTTACAATTTTGGAAGTGCCAAGAGCGACTTCCTTGGTATTATCCTTGTCTTCAAGTTGGACTTTCATCGTCTCGATGCGCTGCGTGAGCTTGTCGAGACTGGCTTCCATCTTCTCGACCGTGGGCCCCTTGCCCTCTGCCTCTATCTTCCCGGTCTTATTCTCCTTTTTGAACTTCTTCTCAAGCTCATCGGCTACTTCAAGGCGCTCGTCGAGTTCTTTGGTCTTCATAGACTTCTTGCCTTCGGCCACGAGCTTCTCGTTGTCCTTCTCGAACTTCTTGCGGATCTTCTGGCGTTGCTCTTCAACAAGGGCTTCCTGATGCGCCTTCACCCATTCATCGTCGAGATCCTCTTCACGCTCAAAGTAATCTGCACCCTTCTTCTTCTTGAGCTTTGGATCGATGTCGAGCATCATCATCTTGATACGCCATTGTTGATAGCGAAGTCCTTTAATCTAGCAACATCATCAGTAAACTTCAATTGCCATTAACCTTCTATCTTTACATACCTTGTCCTCCATTTTCTCAATCTGTCCGGCATGACCAGCGGCCACAGTACGTTTGTGGTTGCAAAGAATGGCGACCTTACGATTGGCATCGTTATAGTCCTTCACTTTCTCCGGAATGGATCCACTTGACTTCATCTCTCGGAGGAGTGTAGCCATGGTCCACGAGGCGTTGTAGGTACGGAATACTTTGGCCGTTAGACCCGGCATGTAACCACTTAGGTGTTTGTTGAGTGCAGATGTCTATATTCGTCAGTCATTAAATGAAAGAGTCCGGAATCAAAACCCTACAGTAAGTCTATCAAAGATATCGTCATCTGTTGTCTTTGGCGATTTCTTGAAGATCTTCAGGTTCTTGAAAACTTGTTGATCCACCTCGACCTCGTCGTAGAATCGAATACTATCTTTGCCCAAGAAATCGAAGATGACTCTATTCGGAGGCTTGAGTGTGACGTGCTGATACTTGAGGGAACAGCAACCGACAGTGTCGGCTTCATCTTCGCCTTTCTCATTACCAGCACGCAGTGCAAATCGGTCGATCAGATAGATGGCGGTAGCACGCTGACGATCAGCCATGACCCCTGACTTGAGGTCTTGCTGGTAGTCTTTGCGAATGCGGTCGATATGCTTCTTGAGCTCTCTCGCCTTTTCGAATTTCTTGTAGTCGCTCTGTCCTTTGATATCGGAATTGGCTGCTAACATGACATACTTGTATGCACCGTTAATGTTCTCCTGCCACATGGCAAGCCATGTACCTTCCTGGTCATGCTTGACTTCCTTCCAGCGGTGGCCTTCTGGAGCATCAGGGACCTTTGCATCCTTACCAATGTTAATCGTAATTTGCTCGGGATAGACGCGCTGCTTGACTCTGCCTGTTTTGGGGTGCTCTCCACGTCCACGGAAAAGGCCAGGAGGTTCAACTCTGAAGTTGCCAACTTTCTGCTTGCGGCCATCCCACATGCAATACATGTAGGAGGCTTCAGCCTCATCCTTGGCTGCTTTGAGTGCCTTCTTCTCTGCTGCAGGAAGACTTTTCTTCTTTAACCGCTCAGCTTCATAATATTCGAAGAGAGGCTTGAAGTCGCATTTTTCGAACTTTTGGATTTTGACTACGTGGCCATTCTTATCCTTCGCGTGGCCAGTCTTCTCCAGAACCTTTTGGAAATCTTCGAAGAAGTTCTTGTTGAAGGTCGGATTCTCGACGTTGTGAGTAGAGTTGAGCATGCTGCCATAGAATCCAGCCACTTCTTCCGCGTCCTTGTGAAGGGTGACCGGAACGCCATCGTACAACATCTTAACGTTAGAGGGGAGGGGTTCATACTCAGGGGGAAAAACGACGCCGTTATGCTCCAGAGTAGTCCACTTCTTAGTGCCATCACCCTTGGTAGGATCTTCCCACCACTTGTACTGCTCCTCTTCGTCTTCAGCTTCACGGTCTTGCTCTGTTTCTTCCTCCTTGGCTTTTCCTTTGCCTTGGTTCACTGGAGTTGAAGCTTCCACTTTCGCCTTCGCCTTTTTTGAAACTTGAGCTTTACGGTTGAGAGGGGCATCGGAATCCGGGTCCACCTTCTTTGTTCCATTGGCGGACTTCTTGGCAGCAGTTGGTTTCTTCTTCTTTGCAAGGGGAACATCATCGTCACTGTCGCTTTCGACGTTCTTCGATTTTCTCTTGCTGCTAGCAGCCTTCTTCTCCTCTTTCCTGATGGCCTTGGCCTCCTTTTCAGCAGCCTTCTCTATCTGCTCCTTCTCCTTTGCAAGCTTTGTACCCAAGGGTGTGTCAGAGTCGGAGGACTCGCCGATTTGCGCCGCAGTTGCCTTGGGAGGCTTCTTTGCTGCTGGTCGGGACCTGTGTGCGAGTGGCTCATCACTGAGCTCAGAGTCGGACTCTGATGGAGCCTTTGCCAGTGCGGAGGTTCTTCGACGCTTACTCTATTGAAGAGTCAGCGAACTGAATAGATAGCGGGGTTGTGCTTTGGACGCACCAAGGGTTTATCATCGTCCTCGGAGCTGCTTGCTTCTTTGTAGCTTTTGCCATTCGTCAGACTGTTCCTAGCTTTCCGCTTCCCGTTGATACGCCCATTAGCAACTGGAGCGTCAACATCCATGTCTTCGACCGGGCCCATGCGAAGGGAAACGCCAGGATTGACATGACCGTTTGATGGGTTCCCTTTGTCCATGGCTTTGTCGACGCTCTTGGGGATGCGCTCTTGTGACTTCGCTGCGAGTGAGAAAATTGGGGTTAGTAGATGCAGAGATGATAAATTTTGATGAGAGAAGTGGAATAAGGCTAGGAGTGTGGATCTTCCACTAGACAATAGAGGCAACCATGGAATAAGCCTGAAAATATGAACGTGTACAGCGCTTGCGTGAGGCAATCCGCGTTTGCGCATCATCAATATCCACAGAAACTCACCTCCATTTATTCTGTCCTTGACGACGAGGGGTGTGTCATCGTCTGAGGAAGACATTTTGACGGATGGCTGCCGCGTCGGATTCAGGTACGGGAAGGGAAAGAATGCGGAATTGTTTTCAGCTTTGGAACCGGACTGCGGCTCCAGCAAATCTAGCGAATAGGCGGGACAAACGGATGGAGAGAGGAGCGGACGTCCGCGCCTGACGTAGAGACAACTACGCAGCGCGACGTGCTGCAGCAGGCGAGAGATGGTCGTGAACTCTCAGAGGAAGTGGGAAGAATGGAAGAAGAAAGAATGAGATTCTAGAAGAACTCGAGGAGTTCAGGTGAGTAGCACAGACAATAAGAGCCTCCTGAGGGCCAAGGAAGGCCTCATGCGTAAAATTTGGTGTCGGTTACGCTGCTAACGAAGCTAAGGCCCTAGCGCCTTTCATTTTAAGCAAGTCCTCCCCATCAGCTTTACTAGGTAATGTTGGTTCGTGAAATTATACACCTTCTGCAAAATATATACTGTAATTCCTTTATAAGGAATGTGCTAAAGGGCATTTCTAGAAAAAGATTATAAAGTTAAAGTAATAAAACCAGCAAACTTCGTGCGTTCCTGATATCCCGGAGGACTCCGCAACCAACCAAGGTGATTATTTGCGCACCGAGCTTGGAGGCTTAGATTCAGCAACGTAACCGGCACCGTAAACTTTAAAGGATATTATTGGACACTACTGTCACGCTTGTTATGACTAATGAACGTAACCGCATCTGACGCTAGCGTGCTGAGCAACTTTCAACCCCCGAAGCTTCCCATGAGCCGTCAAGCCGAAAGCCAGAAGCAGTCGTCGACACAATCCTCCACGGCTGTCTGACATCTCCACTCCATCGCCATTAAATCAGCTCCATGATGCTGTCAAGAGCTGCTCGCCCGGCTCTAAAGGCTGGCGCCGTGGTCGCTGCTCGGTACGAACCCATTTTGATGCACAGCTGCTCTCCCGAGCCTCTTTCCATCTCTCCATCTCAATTGGCACGAGAAAATACTAATTGCATCTCAAATAAACAGTCCGGCCACGGTCAATGCCACCAATGCCGCTACTTACGCAACGCTGCGCGAAATCGAAGGTCGTCTGAAGTCAATTCGGAACATTGAGAAAATCACCAAGACCATGAAAATCGTCGCCTCCACCAAGCTCACCCGCGCCCAAAGGGCCATGACTGAGTCTCGGCAATACGGAATAACTTCCAACACGGTGTTCGAGAAGGCCGAGACGAAACCTATTGAAGGAGAGGGCAAGAAGACTTTGATTGTTGTTTGCAGTTCAGACAAGGGTCTCTGTGGTGGTATCCATTCCGGTTTGTCCAGGAAAACGAGAAAGATCCTATCGGAGCAGTCCGATATCGACCTTGTGATTCTTGGAGAAAAGTGCAAGTCGCAATTGGGTCGATCCAACGGCAAAAACATCGCCCTCAGCTTCGCCGGTGTGGGCAAGGATGTTCCGACCTTTGCGGATGCTCAGGCCATAGCAGATCAGATCTGTCTGCTTCCTACCGACTATGCCTCAATTCAAATCATCTATAACAAGTTCATCAATGCTACCAGCTACGAACCTGTAGGGATTGAGGCATTCTCTGAGGAAGCAATTGCCAACTCCCGTAAGATGTTCCCACATCTGCACCTGTTGCGCTACTGACATTTCCACCAGCGAATTACGCTGCCTTTGAAATCGATGACGAGGTTTTGTCCAACCTGCGGGAGTATACACTCGCCAACTCGTTGTACTGGGTAAGAAAAGGTTTTGCCAATTAAGCTTATGGACCATGCTAATTGCCGCCTAGGCACTTGCCGAGGGACATGCTTGTGAGCAGTCTGCGCGACGAAATGCTATGGATGTAAGTGATGTGATTTTTCCCTATCACCTTCAGCGTCTAACGGCCTACAGAACGCCTCTAAGAACGCTGGAGATATGATCACAAGATTCCAGATTCTCTTCAATCGTACCCGCCAAGCTGTCATTACAGGAGAGTTGGTTGAGATCATTACGGGTGCTGCCGCCTCTGAGGAGGGTTAGAGTGATTGCGCAAATGTAACAGTTTCCACCTTTCAATAACCTCGGATCGCAAAGACCGCCATTCAATTGTCGTATGTAGAATAAGTATCGTGCTGCCTATAGGTCTATTTTGGTACCAATTCGCCGACTAATTATAGAGTGATATGTGCTTGTCTTCGTACTCCTTTCAAAGAGCCTACAAAGGGCGGAGAGTATTCGAAATCGGCATCCCATGCTGAGGTCCTGCAGGTCTCCGCTAACCTCATAGCGACACCCGTATAGTGCATTGTTCAAGTGCATTTTTCAGCTTTATCTGACATACGACCTGACGTTTTAGGATGTAGACGCCTCAATGCGCAATGGCGCGGTTCGATGATCTGCATCCCAAGCATGCTCTGAAACATTTAATTCATATATCTCTAACACTTTTATTTCATCGTGCATAACACGCAAAATTAGGAGCAGAATATAATACTGATCATATCGTCTATATCGCTCCAAGGTTTTTGGAGTCGTGAAGCTACTCAGTTCTTCCGTCCCATCCAATCGTGGCTTAACTTCGCGGTTTCATGTCTGCCAACACATCACCATTCTCTTGCTCATGACAACGGGTCAACACACCTGGACAACAACGCATAATTTTTCAGCTCTGCGGCCAGACTTTCCTTTTTACCATAATACTTGCTGAACGAGTCCTTCTGCTAGCGCCTTTACATCTGTTAATTCACACCTTTTGATTTTTTCCGCTCAAATTTCTTCCCACTTGGACAAGGTTCACTTATCACAACATCCCATGGTTAGTTACAGAGTTCCAACTCAGAGCTAGCTCTTTAAACCAAAAGGGCACGTTAGACTTCAGCCATCATCGCTCACCTGTGAACTTGTATGTCACTGTTGTTTGATTCTAGCAATTATGGCAATCACTCAGCAAACGACCCACGAGATGAGAACCAAACTTCCTGAGGTCAAACATGTTTTCCTGGATCGACGCTATAGGCAATGTGTTTCTTTATGCGAGGAATTTCTCCAAGAATCCAACAACGACGTAAGCCTCATGAATCACAAGTAGCATGTGACATAACTGACTCAAGGACAGACTCACCACATCTATCGAGCATATCTGAATTTCTACATTGCTCTCTCGCATGATGCCCTCGCTCGAAGCATGCACAATTTCTCATTCTCACGTCTCCCCACCTTTGAGCTAGCCGAGAAACATTACCTCGCCGCCGCTGCCGAACTTTCGGCGCCCACGCCGACGTCATTCACCATGCTTGAGACGATTCGGGAAGACGTAGACGTCGACCATTCAGAAGGCGAAGAAAGCCTTGCGAGTTCTACCACGACATCGAATCGGACCTGTCTCAAGTCGAAACGATCCTCCGTAGACTCCAATTCTACTGCTGCCACCTCAGCGTCCGAAGATGAGTTCTCTGATTGCGAGACTCCTAGCAAGTCGAAAAGGCCCTTCCGCTCATCTTCTGCTCGTACTATCCTTGACGATTCCACCCTTCCGCCACCATGCTCTCAGTCCCACGCTTCCCCAATCTCCCCGTCGCCCACGAGCCGATGCACAGAACGCTATAATATCTACATGACCGCCTTTGCCAACATGCTGCACGCCCACATTGCTAGCGTTCGCACCCTGAAACATCCCCCGACAACTAACAGTACCGAGAATCCGAGGTCTCGAGACTCAAACTCGACTTCGAGGTCGAGGAGTTGGGGCATCAGAGAGGGGGGAGAGAAGATGGACCAGGAGAAGGAGAACGAGGGTACACCACGAAAGAAGCTAACCCCGAGAGAGAGATTTAATCCGGGAAAGTATGAAGAGCTGTGCCGCAAAGCGCTTGCCGAGATTTAACGGATCTCTTGCCAATTACGCAAGAGGATACGAAAACAGGATGAAGTCAGTAGCGAAGGATGGCCAACGACCTCATTCGATACGGATAGCAATGACGAGAAAGAAGTACGTACGTAAGTCATGACTACCGGCAGCAAAACGCAACAATAGTCACATAATAGACGGCCTTCCGCATTGCTAGCTATGAAGATATAATGGGTGGGAAAGAGAAGACTTCAACATATTTGCGACGGCGTTTGTGGACCAGGTTACCGCGAATAGGGAATACCCTGACTTTTAGATTCTAAGATGGCGATGGTTTGCTTCTACTTATGATGTTCTTACTTGATTAGTTTTAATGATGATAGCAAGGATAGCAAGGATAGCAAACATACCTTCATGTTTGAATCGTCTTCCACTCTATCGAAGGCCTAATAAGTCAAGAGTTCGATTCCATGGATTCCACATCTGCGTACTGAAATGCCAAACTTTTTTAACTCCGTCTTCGGAAATAATCTCTTGATGACTCTAAATGACCGTAATCATCGTCCAATCCAATATGAAACCCAGCACTCCTTAACTCCGAGGCTATGCAAATAACAACGTACTCCACTCCCATCCTACTACCTCATCAGATCATCCAGTCCCCTTTTCATCCTCTGGCATTTGACCTTTAATATCCTCACGCTCTCCAAGAACAACTCGTCGCTATCCCACTGCCCGCTGCTCTCGATTCTGAAAATAAAATGATCCTGCACGCGGCCCAGCTTCACCTTGTCTTTAAACTCGTCGTGCCTCAAACACTCCCTCGACACCGTATCCTTCATGGGATTGGCAACCACAGCCTTCATCTCACCCTCTTGGCCTTCGTATCCACCCCCGCTCCGAGCTGCCTCCTCCGCAGTAACTGGCGCCAACTCAATCACGCCTTTAGGAAAACATCTCGCAAACTTTTTTGCGTCAGCGCCCACTATTGGAGAAGTGATGGTTATGGAAGGTAGGAGACGGTATGATGCTGTGGCGACAGGCGAAAACTTGGCGTGGTCGGCTCCGATGCCTTTTATAGCATGCATACGAAGCTGTATTTGTTGCCCGGGGCGAAGTTTTGCGATTAGGATGTCCGGATGGACAGGAGCGATGGGTTCATGCGCGAAGAGGGTTATTTGGTGGCCAAGGGGCTCATATGTGATGTCGCGGGCGTACACTGTAGTTGATATTAGTCATAACCCAGGCCATTAAGACAGAGCAGAAAAAGGTGTAAGAGAATGGTAGGACGAGAGCGGAGCATACCACTGTGGTGATCGTACAGCTTATCCGGATCCGTCTCGCCCGCAATAGCTTTCCCAAGCCCATTTTCTTTCCATTTGCACTGAACATCGAGATGTAGTACTGCGATATTGTAATCTGTTGGTGTGCTAGCTACCGGGTCTTCTTCTGAGGCCCTCTTGTACCATTTCATCCAGTTCAGACCTTCTTTGAGGCCTTTCAGTGGGATGAGTCCTAGGCGGTGACAGAGGACTTCGTCTTGGATGATGGACGTGTTCTGGTATATGAAGACCTCTTCAATGGCAATGGTTGGGACCTCGGCGATCAGAATGCGCCGGAAGGCGTTTGCGACGGCGGCGTCGATTCCTATGAGGGAGAAAGAGGCGTCATGTTGGGCGTTGGTGTGGAACTGGACTTTAAAACTCTAAAGGTCTGCATGAGCAAATTGGAAACAACTTTTGGCCGTAGCCAACGTACACTTCTAAAGAATTCCAGGTCCCATGAATGGTCTTCGCCTGGCCAGTGGCCAGGAAAGTCAGTGGAGGTAACATTGGTGACGGTTTCGGCGTTAATGCCCACTATCTATGAGAGAGAGGACTTCAGCACGATGACAAAACAGTAATACGAGAGTATATCATACCTTCCGGCGTTCCAGCTCTTCATGACTAGGTTTAACCATTTTGAAGGGTGATGCTCATACCATGGCGGGGTGTGCTCAATATCAAAAGTTCCTCGAACTTTTTTTGAGAGCGTCGGATCCGTTTCGGCCCGATGCGACAGCTCGTCTCAAGTCTACGACTTCATCAAAGCCCTTGGGCTACCCCCTCCACACCACTCCCCACCATTCCCTCAATATCCTCTCCTTCCGTCAATCGGCACAGGCAAACGGCCTCGGACTCTCCTCCACGGCTACAATGCCCGTATCTTTTGCTCGTCTAGCCGGTCATACGGCGAAACGGCTGTGCCTCACCCCACGAACGCAACTCACTTCATTCCCACGACCCTTTGGTCGATGCATCTCGACTTCATTTCCTCGCCACTATGCCAATATAGATTATGGGCAGCCTGAGGGGACGAGGCTGATTCCCGTCGATTCTACCTTTAGCCATCCGACCGACGGGAACTCGAATGCAATCAATCCGGTCGATGACAAATCAGACCTCCCCAGCCAGCGCAAGATTAGACATTATACTGTGAACTTCGGTCCCCAACATCCAGCCGCCCATGGTGTGCTACGACTTATTCTCGAGCTCAATGGCGAAGAAATCGTGCGAGCGGACCCGCATGTTGGATTATTACACCGCGGAACCGAGAAGCTGATTGAATACCGGACATACTTGCAAGCTCTGCCGTACTTCGACAGACTGGATTACGTTTCCATGATGACGAACGAGCAGTGTTTCTCCCTAGCTGTGGAGAAGCTGTTGAACATTGACATTCCGATACGGGCGAAATACATTCGGACAATGTTTGGGGAGATCACTCGGATTCTGAACCATCTCATGTCTGTGCTTTCGCACGCTATGGACGTGGGAGCATTGACGCCCTTCTTATGGGGTTTTGAAGAGCGTGAAAAACTGATGGTATGTTCCAATAAATTGCGGTATTTTAGGATATCATCACCAGCATACATCGTTCCAAAGGAACCGTCTAACGAAATCACTTATAGGAATTCTATGAACGTGTTTCTGGCGCTCGCCTTCATGCCGCCTATGTTCGCCCAGGAGGTGTAAGCCAGGATATCCCAATTGGGCTACTCGACGACATTTACCAGTGGGCAACGCAATTCGGCGACCGCATTGACGAAACCGAAGAAATGTTGACAGACAACCGGATCTGGATCGGCCGCACCAAGAATATCGGTGTCGTCTCTGCCGCCGACGCCATCAACTACTCCTTCTCCGGCGTCATGCTACGTGGCTCCGGAGTGCCATGGGACGTTCGTAAATCCCAACCCTACGACGCCTATGACCAAGTCGAGTTTGACGTCCCAGTCGGTGTGAACGGTGACTGCTACGACCGCTACCTCTGCCGAATGGAAGAGTTCCGCCAGTCTCTCCGTATCATATTCCAATGCCTGAATCAGATGCCTGAGGGACCGGTCAAAGTCGAAGACTACAAGATTTCGCCGCCGCCACGAGCCGCCATGAAGGAAAACATGGAGGCACTGATCCACCACTTCTTGCTGTTCAGCAAGGGCTACAGCGTCCCGCCAGGCGAGACATATAGCGCTATTGAGGCGCCAAAGGGTGAAATGGGTGTTTTCTTAGTCAGTGACGGCAGCGAGAGGCCATATAGATGCAAGATTCGTGCACCCGGATTTGCACATTTGGGCTGCATGGACCAGATTTCCAGAGGTCATCTATTGGCGGATGCTGTGGCAATTATTGGCACTATGGATCTCGTGTTTGGCGAAGTGGACCGGTAGAAGGCTGGGGGAAAGTCGATGTGTTCCATTTAATAGTTCCAAGATGAACGTATATGGCCTTCTGTGGCCTTGCAGACTGGAGAAGGCTTGCAAATATGGTGTTGAGGGTAGCTTCTTGGTTGACTGAAGCTCGTCTGCCACGGAGGGGTTCAGGCTATATATTTTCATTGTATATCGGTGTTACATCAAATTGGTGCCTCTTCAACCATTTCTTTATGCAGGATCCCGTGGCAATGAGGTCTTAGAGTGCTGCAGATCAAGAGTGTAGGAGGTTGATAAACGTACGACATTTTAACTCAATCGCCAACGAGCCAGCGACCGCAGTATTCAGTCAACTTTCAACTTATGAATACAATCCCCTGGAGAATGCCAACTTCGGTATTATTCCGTAAAATGCAATGCACGATAGATCCCGCAGTTTCAATGCGACCAATAGTCGGCCGCTAGCAACACACGTCATCGAAAGAGGGGTGGAGTGAGGGGCAGATTAGGTATGTGCCAGCTTGTCAGCTACTCTCTTACAACAACATTTCTAGCTTTGAAGTAAAGTTAAATCAAGCCTACACACCTCAGTAACTAGGTAAGTGGAAAAGAGACTTTCATTGTACTATCTCTTTCCTTCATTTAGAAAGAAGAAACATCGACTATCTTCATTTGGATCTAATCTCACTGTTCTCTCTTTTCAGCCTTCTCAAACATTGCGACATTGCGAGCCTCTGTATCAATGTATTCTACACTCTAATCTCACCTTATTATCAAATCGAGCTATATCAACTAACTCAAGTTCACGCAGTTTACGATGTCCTACAACGACGACTATCAAAGCGGAGGCGGAGGTGGAGGCGGGCGACGTCGCCGCGACGAGGACGATTCTTATGGTGGACGTCAACAAGGAAGCGCAGACTATGGCGCGGATGACCAATACGGTGGTGGAGAACGCCGCCATGGAGGTGGAGGTGGTAGAGAAGGCGGAGATGATTCATACGGAGAACGACAACGTCGTCATGGCGGTGGAGGCGGTGGCGGTGGAGATGATTCTTATGGAGGAGAACGTCGCCATGGCGGTGGAGGCGGAGGTGGATATGGAGGAGGAGACGATTCCTACGGAGGCCAAGGCCAACAGTATGGCGGTGGAGGAGGCAACCGTCGTCAAGACCAGGAGTACGGCGGAGGAGGAGGCAATCGCCGTCAAGACCAACAATACGGTGGAGGTGGGTATGGGGGAGGAGACGATTCCTACGGCGGCCAGGACCAACAGTATGGCGGCGGAGGAGGAGGCAATCGCCGTCAAGACCAACAATACGGCGGAGGTGGAGGAGGCGACGACAGTTACTCCACCCTACCCCATAGCAACGACGGTGAACGCCGTCACGGCGATTCCTCAAACACCTCCTATGGCAGTGGAGGCGCTTATGGAGGAGGCAGCGACGATTACTCAAGCGCAGCTCAGCACGCTCAATCACATGCCGGCAGCAGCGGCGACAGCTCGCTCTTCAGCAATGCGCTGGGTATGCTCTCTGGCAAGAAGCAGCACTTGCAAAATGAAGATATTGACGAGCAGGATGCGGTGAAGCAGCATCAGCAGATGTATGGCGGGGGAGGCGGGGGCGGGCAGCAGGCCAGCTCTGGTAATATGGGTGCTGCCGCTGCGATGCAGGCCCTCAAGATGTTTACTGGAGGTGGAGGTGGAGGTGGAGGAGCGCAGAATCAGTTCATTGGCATGGCTATGGCGCAGGCGTCGCAACTGTTTGATCAGCAGAGTGCGCAGGGTAATACCGTGAGTTGTCTCTTTGATTTATGTGAATTATGGTTAAAAACTTGGTGATGCTAATATTCGACAGCATCCAAGCGCGACGAAGCAAGATGCCATCTCCTCTGCGGCGCAGATGGCGCTGAAGATGTACATGAAGTCCGAGATGGGCGGTGGAGGGTCTGGCGGAGGTCTCATGAGTTTGGCTAGCAAGTTCATGTAAGCGGGAGGATACTTGACAAGAGCTCGAGCTGAGCCTACGAGGACGAGACATTCCCTCGTGATGACAGAACAAAAATGAAATTAGACCTTATGAATTTGCATTGCTTCCTCTCGCTGATGCATTATTAAGATGAAGAGCTTATCATGCAGACCTCAGAACTACTTGTGGGATTAAACAATATTTTTACCTTAGGTACTATGGTTAGGCCCTTTCTAACATAGCTACTGATTGATGTGGTTTGTCAATATTTTGGCTCCTTGACATTGGAGCATTAGAAGCTATGATCATATTTGAGCTGGCTTTGATATTCTACACGAAGCCTCAGAACAAGAAGGCTATGAGAGAAATCGTGTATTCATTACCAGCCGCGTGAGTGGAGAAAGTGTCTTAAGGTAAGCTAGTGTGCTAATGCCGTTGAGATGTCTCAATCAGGCCTCGGAATCTTGGCGTGAGCAGTAACGACGGCAATAACAAACTTTGAAGATATGATCCATTCCGATATCATAAGCTAAAAATAAAAGCTCAAAAACATGGTTGGCATTTCAGGTTGTCTCCGTGTGAGCTGGCAAGAGTGACCTCATCAGGGATGGAGATACTTCAGAACATGGCACGTTTGAAGATGGTATGTGTGCGTACTTAGTGCAAGGGTATATCAACATGAAACATAGAGCAAGGTGTGGTGATGTCGGCAGCAGGGATGAGAATCACGCACGGAAGATATCGACGATGAAAGAGTCCAAAGAAACGGCATCAGCAATTGCTCTGAAAAGCATATGGTCGAGTGGATAGAAAATTCCTAACACCTTTCTGTAAGGCTAATGGAGACTCTCACGATGCATCACGGTGCCGGACGTGGTAAAACAGTAGAGGTCTCGTAAGAGCAAATTCGGCGTTCAGCGCAATTCCTGGAGCAGTTCCATCACCATGCCTGGAGATGACACGTCAAGCATGGTTGTACTCTCAAACGGTTCTTGAAGATCAAGCAAGCAAGACAGCACGCCCAGTCCTCGACTACCGCGCTCCAGATCTTGAGTTGCGAGTTGAGCTTTCGTCAGCGCCCACAAGAGGCCAGTGGCTTGTGTGAGGGTCGACTCGTGTTGCGCGCGGTATGACTACATACAGTGCACACATCTCTCCTTCTGGCTGTCTCTTCAACAGGCTGCTATTCAACAGTGGTTCATGCTCCTCTTCTGGCCCTTGGGACTCTGTTGCACAGCAAATGACTGGTCGTCACTCTCCGCACCAGAATACCTAGACAGCCAGCTCATTCGCGCAGTGAGACAGACTCCAGTAGCTTTCGATTATAATTGATTCAAGTGTAAATATATCCGGGCTCATCCACGCGCGACGTTCGAGTAGGGCTGCGATGTCCCGGCGCGATCAGAGTGAATGAAGTGAAATCTGCCACCGCAATTGTTGCCACCAGGCCCGCGACCACACACTCGCATCAGGCAAAAAACTTAAGCTTTTTAGCGTCGTTTAGTGCGTCAAGGAAATTAGGGACGGCCGTGCGACGTTCCAATTCGTTGCTCGGCCGCCTGAGAATCTCATTTCGTCTGCGACCCCTTCAACACCACCATCACCAGCACGAGGACGCTCTTCAAACACTCACTTATCCTCTGTCGCTACTGTCCTCTGTTGCGACTGTCTAAGGTCCGTCAAACAACTCACACTCACTCTAGTCATTCATTCCAGCATTGTTCCTTCATTGCTCAGGGACCTCGTAATTCCAATTCCCTGTCCCGCCCTCTTGCAGACCAATATTGTCTTGACCCTGGCAGGCAAGCCTGTCGGCTCCTCACCACCCGTCCGTCAAACACCAATCAACGCTACCTGATCAACGGCATGTGTGGTGGGCACCTCTCTTTCTAACGTCTCGACCTCTGCGTCTCTCCTTTCGAGTCGCTCATCCATCAACACTCTCACGGAACTCACTTACCCTTTCACCACTGTCACCCGGCTTAGGCCATGAGGAAATTCTCCTCATCGCTAGCCTCCCGGGTGGGCAAGCTCGCAATCACCCTTTTCGCAATCGCATTATTGTGCGTCGTGCCTGAAGTGAGTGCGATTAGTTTTGCATCAATTCCATCACCCAATCTCGATCTCTCGAGCTTGGGTCGCGTTGCTCTCGCCGGAGATTTCGACTCAATTTCACTTTTCCAATTTGTCGGCCAGAACGAGAACACCGCTAGCTCCGGCGTGGGCTCACTCCTCACACGCTTTCCTAATGGCCTTTTCACTGCCCTCAATCAAACCGATGGCGAGATCCGAACAATGTGCTCGTTTGTTGCGAACGGCACACTACAGGGCGTAGTCTTCGGCGGAAATTTCACGAGCGTTGGAGGGGTGCCAGCGCAAGGCATCGCGCTCTTCAATCCGAATACGACCGAGATCACTCCCTTACCCGGCCTTAATGGCTCAGTGAACAGCCTATATTGCGATCAGACCGCTGGAAGGGTCATTATTGGAGGATCATTCACAGGCGGCGGAGCTAGTAACGCAATCGTTTGGATAACCGGTTGGACGAATATGCCCTTCTCGGGCTTCAATGGGCCAGTCACTTCTATCGTGAAGGCATCAAACGGGAACATAATTTTTGGCGGCCAATTTGATGGATTGGGAAACACCACGACGCCGAAAGAAAAAGATGTGCAGGTCATCCCGGTTTCCTCCGCCAACGTCACGTCAGGCTCCACAACCACCACCACTGGCTTTAGCGACCCGCGAAATATCATCTGCAAGACCGGTTTCCAGGATGGTGTTGGAAATAGTTGGCTGTTAGCAGATAACACTCCTGGATTTTGGCAGGCAAGCTTTGGCTTTGGTTTCCAGCCCTCAAAGTTGCGCCTTTACAACACTCAGCAAGATGGGCGTGGTACGAAGACGTGGCGATTCACTGCATTACCTATAAATGGAATTATGAACTTGTCCTACGTCAATCCAGCCGGGGAGACTGAATACTGCGATTCACAGTGCCCTTTGCAGAACAATAACACGTACCAGGACTTCCATTTTGTCAATACTGTCGGTATGAATAGCTTCCGCATCGATATTTCAGCTTGGTACGGGAATGGCGGCGGTCTCAGCGGTATTGAATTGTTCGAGAATGGTACGTTGGATGACGTTCACGACCGATTTCATACTAACACCCACAGATATCTATTCATTTGCGATTAATGACTTCAACGAGCCTACCTGCGGTGGAGTCAGCACTGGAGCCAACTCTACCCGCACTGGCACCGCTTGGACTGTAACACCATCAGGGCAAAGTAATTCCGAATACCTAACTGCCGTCTTGTCGGGGAGCAACATCGAGCCTGAAGCAGCAACGGTCGTCTTCCAGCCTGATATCAAGCAGTCCGGTAATTACTCGGTCACTGTTTTCACTCCAGGGTGCATATCCGATGGTACTTGTGCCACTCGCGGAAGGGTCAATATCACTGGCTCAATGGCCTCCTCGACCAAAGCATTCAACCAGCCATTGTCCACTCAGCTGTTCCAAACGAACTATTTTGACAAATACGACCAAGTTTATTTCGGTTATGTGGATGCCAACAACAACAACTTTCGCCCGACCGTTACCCTATCACCAGCCGCTGGTCAGAGTGGGCCGCTGACGGTTGTTGCGCAACGAGTCCGATTTGAATTACTCACGCCTACCACCGGTGGCCTCAATGGCCTGTTTGAGTACAACATGAGCCAGCAGGTACTTGATTCTGACTTCTCCAACTCCGCGATTGATGTTGCTGGGGCAAGCTTAAGTCCCAGTCTGGCCCCAATCACCTCTCTTGCCGTAGATGGCGATACCACCTATGTCGCAGGTAACTTCTCAGGCGACAACTTCAGTAACATCTTCTCCATTAGTGGAGGAAATGCGACAAGCCTTCCCGGCAATGGGCTCAATTCTGAGGTCCTGACCATGTACCACAACGACAGCTTAATATATATCGGCGGCAATTTCACCAATACTCAAGACAACAAAAGCACCGGCCTGATGGGTGTCGCTGCATACTCTATCACGAACAAATCTTGGCAGCCTCTTGGGGCAGGTGTGAACGGAGTCGTAAAGTACATTGTACCTTTTACCCTCAATCTTACGGCAAACCAGCCCGAGTACGTCATTGCCATCAGCGGTTTCTTCGACACCGTTCTTGGGTTTGGCAACAACGCGACGTTTTCAGCAAACAATTTTGCCGTCTGGGTTCCTTCACGGCAGAATTGGCTGGACAATCTCAACATCGCCACCATTTCAATTCAAGGAACTCTCATGGCAGAAACTGATGTCCCCGGGTTTTCTCCGCTGTTCTCCGGCTCCGTCTCATCGCAGGCATTGGGCGCTAGTGGGGCTGTTGAAATATTGTCAAACAAAGCTCTTAGCCTTGAGCAGTTCCCAATTAATATTCGGCAACAACAATCATCGGCGTCACTACGAAGGCGAGCTGCGAATGGTCAGCAGAATGTCACGGGAGCTGTAACTGGCCTCATGTATGAGGAAAACGATCTGAACATCACAATCATCGCTGGCCATTTTGCTGCCACAGGTTCAGATGGTTCGAACATCACCAATCTCCTTTTCGTTAACGGGTCAAACTCTGATCATGTTACGGGTATGGGCGACATTATCGCCTCAAATTCGGTTTTCTTGTCTCTTGGAACCTATAAAACCACTTTGTTTGCTGGTGGGAGTATATCTGGAACGGTAAACGGTAATGCCATCAACGGCCTGGTACTTTATGACCTTTCCACGGCAACACCTTCCAGTACCCAGCCCCCCGGACTTCAAGGCACCAATGTCGCGGTTAGCGCCATAGCTCCCCAGCCAAGTTCAACTAACGTTTACGTTGGTGGAAATTTCGAGTCTGCAGGTGCCTTGAGCTGTCCTTCTGTCTGTATCTGGAACACGGATCGTAGTCAATGGATCTCGCCAGGATCAGGGCTCTCTGGGCAAGTCTCGTCTATGACCTGGACATCCAACACAGAACTCGTCATTGCTGGCAATCTCACTGTTGGGGATAATAGCACAACAATGGTCACATTCAACTCGCAGAAGAATGTATTCACCGAGTTCACTGAAGCTGGAACTATACCTGGTCCAGTTACCGCCCTTTGTCCTGCAAACAACGATAATTCTCAGTTCTGGGTTGGTGGCACTGCCCGCAATGGCTCGGCGTTCCTCGAAAAGTTCGACGGCAAGCAATGGCTTCCAGCTAGTGCAGGTCTTGGTCAAGGCACCACCATTCGTAGCTTACAAATCCTCTCAGTGTCACAGTCACACGGTGAAAGCAATTTGATCGATGACAACGAAGTTCTCCTATTACTCGGACAGATCAATATCACGAATTTCGGCAACGCATCCGCTGTGTTATTCAACGGCACGACCTTTACTCCATTCCTGCTCTCCAGTACTGCAGACAACGCTCCAGGAAGCTTATCTCAAGCCTTCGTGCAGTTTCCAAAAAATGTGTTCAAATCAGGAGGTAAGCTTAATTTCTACTTTTCCCCTACACACACGTTCTGGAGGATGGGATGGATATGGGAAGGAATTGGGATGAAAGTGGGATCGAAACGGTATAGGAATTGAGAAGTACAGTGACAGGAGAATACTTGGCAAGGTAAGTGGAAAGGCAGGTAAAGGTAAGTGAACAGGTAGGTGGAGAGTAGATAGGACTCTGAGAATAAGTTGAACGCATCATGGTCCTGGGCTCGAAGACTTTTGGGAAGCTAGAATCTTGAGGGGAAGCGAGGAACATCTCGCCACGAATTGATGCCACACAAGCAATTAATATGGAACTTATGCTGATATCATACCTTCAGGACACCACCTTGCTGTCGGCTTCGTCGCGCTAATTGCACTCGCAATTGCTCTTGTGCTTACTTTCATCCTCGTGGTTATTGGCATCGCCGCAGAACGTTACCGCCGACGCCGTGAAGGCTACGTTGCCGCCCCTACGCAAATGTACGACAAGAACAGCAACATGGGACGCATTCCGCCCGAACATTTATTTGGCACACTACAAGGGAACGGACGCGGCCCGCAGCGGCTATGACACCAATCAAAAGCCTTGAGATCTAATGACTAAACGGAGGAATCAACTGTACAAATTACGGGCGGAGTTTAAGGGCGTTTCAAGTGGCCGAACCTTCTTATCGATCATTTGGTTGTCTATGATAGGGGCATCTAGGCGGCGTTTTCAACCACCTGAGCGGAATTTTCCTTTCTTTTTTCCTCTTAACTGTTTTCTCTCTCGACGTGCTGAGATGAGCAAGGCACTGCATAGCGATTCTTTCTTTTCTTTACTGGTACCCGAGAGCGTTGGCGGCTTCTCGAGTGGCCATTTGATACCACCAAAACCGCCCTTAATGTGTACTGTACATTCCGAACCGGGTTTTGCTGGATGGACGGAGGAAGGAAGAGCGCGGAGACTAGTATTCAACTCATCGGTGGTTATGGATGCGATTGGGCTAGCTTCCACCTTTCTCAATTTAGAGAATGGAGATGAGGAGTGTGAAACATTTTCCAAATCATGTAGCCAAACAGAAAATTCAAAAAAGTCTATGAAATGCTAAATCTCAGTCTAGATAATGATGCCCAGGTACTGCATGCCCGACCTCGGAATGTTCTGCGAAACACCATGAGATGGGAAATGTTTGTAGATATCCATTTGGACTTTTGAAGTTGCAACCAAGCTCCGGAGACAAATGTCGGCGACCCAGTCCGAAGAATACGAAATGGGCTAAAAATAGGACGAGCAATTCAATTATCCACAAGCACCGCAACTTCAGCCCTCGTCAACCCCAGAACGCCACAACCGTCCATCCCGTTGTATCACTTCATGAGGTGATGCTCGTCATTGGAGGCCTTGAATTTGGCCCTCTTTCTTGTCTTTGGTGAATGTCCCTGAGCCGATGGCTGTGTAACTGAAGCGAAGGCTGGACAGTTCGTATTCCATAGAGGAATGCCTGTAGGTAGAGCCACTTTTCCTATCAACTTACATTCAATGGATGCGTTTCTCTTTCTCTTAGTCAAAGGCCCCAAAAAGTCTTGTGATTATTTCAAGGCTCAAAAGCCACGCTTCCTTCTTGAGGGTTCACATGTTCGAAAATAGTTACCTTTTGGTTAAACGCCACCGCCACGTATGTTTTCATACTTACTTGGAGCCCCGAGGCCTGGATCTGCGCGGGAACCTGGGTTTACACTAGGTCACAAGAGGGTGCTAAGCACCCAGGGCACTTTATGTGGGACTTTGACCGCAACGCCGCTCCGCACGCCAAGATGGCATTGAAGCCTCCGGCATTTGTTGCCCTGTAGACCTCCTCAGCTCTTTCGACCCTTGGCTCGGTATTGACCCCGACGTGTAGCCTTGCATAGCCTTAATACCTTTCCAGCGAGAACCCTGGATGATGAAGCTCTGTGATGTTGCATTTGGGACAGCGTAGCCATCAGTCACACTGAAGGCAGAGACGGATAGGCTCGTGACGGTTCGTATTGCTATTTCGAGGACCAGCACACGCAGAACCGTAGTTGAGTTGTATGCTTCGATATGAGAGTGTACGTAAGTATATAAGAGTTGGGGGAGGGCTGCCAAAAGTATCATCAGCTTATCAGCCATCACTACAATCTTCAAACTTGAACTTCCCATACTTAAATCTCAAGCTCCTTCCCACCAACCCAATCAAATCCAAAATGCACGCCTTCACCACCATCGCCATAACCGCCGCTCTCCTCAGCTCCACCCTCGCCGCTCCCCTCCAACCCCGCTCCTGCTCTTACAACTACCTCCCCAACCTCTGGAGTATCTCGCAACACGTCCCAGAAACTCCCAACGGTCCCTTCACAACACCATTCCAAGTCTCCCAAGACATCGGCAAGCGCGACCTGATCGTTTCTTTCACCGGCATCCCCTCAGGTTCTTACGGCTGCCAGCTTGAATTCGACTTCAAGCCGAATCCCTCCGCCTCCGTCACCGGGATCGGCAATCCCCAGAACCTGAACGTCTATGCGATCAACGGCGACCTACCGGCAACAGTGACGTGGGATAGCATCACGCCGGTTACCGGTAGTTTAGTGGGGACGTGGACGTTCCCGACTGGAAATGACCTCAAAGTTGCGAAGACGATCGTGATCAATTCGTTTGTGTGCCAACCGACTATGAATTTTAGGATTCAAGTCGCGAATGATGGTGCCAAGGGTTATGTGTCGGATCCCGAGGATGCTACGAGCGGGTTGAGGATTTCGCATAATTGCTGAGTGCAGTCTTTTCCCGGTGGAGTGATGGGTATCGCTAGGTTGAGGGATAATTGCACGTTTTGACGGAACCAACTACTTTCATTTGAACAGCGCGGTATTAGGTGGATTCGGGATAGATGGATGGCGTTTCGGCATTGGTATTTTGTACCGTTAATATCTTAGTGAGAATGGAGAGCTTCACGGTTTCTTGGCACATAATTCTACCAGATATCCGTACGAGTAGCATTACCAAATCTATACTTACTGCATTACACCTCCCGCGTGATTTGCTGTCGAAGATCTTTTTACTTTTTCAGACCTCTTCAGATTAATCGTTAGAAGGACCACCACATCGGCCGCTCCCAGGCTTCTAGGATACCCGGCCGGAATACTCTTTCACCATAAGCCCCATCACTCATCGACTTCCCTAACGTCAAACTTCATCATGCCGTTACTCTCCACAGACGCTTCATCCACCAACTTCGCCGCCGCCTCCGCTCCTACCGCTGGCACTCGTACCTCAAACTTCTTTCCTGGACCCGGCCGCCTCCCATCTGGTAGCGGATACGGGAAGGGCAAGTACTCTGGCATGAGCCCGAGTTGGACTAGCACAGAAGCTTGGTCCCAGGCTATGTGCTCGTGGTAGAGGCGGTCGCCGCGAATGTTGACGATGCTAGTGAAAGCGATGCTGAGAGGACGGTTCGTGGGAGGGATACCGGGGGCACTGGAATATGGTCAGAAGAATATGCAAAAGAGACGACGATGGAGGTGATAACAAAAAAGGCAGTGAAGGATAGTGAACAAGACGAGAGCGGAACGGGACGGAGAACTAGGGTAGGGAACGAGGGAGCTTACAGCCAATCTATCATTAGAGTATGAGTGCAGTGGAAGACAAACTCGTCTATCACGCGATCTATGCCTACGGTCCGGCTCACGAGCTCTAGTCTCGTGTCTGGCGGATTCGAGAAGATGAAGTGGTGCCGGTAGAAGTTCGTGAGGCGTTCTCGACCTATGCCGCCTGTCATGGTCGGGATGTGGTTGACGAATGGTTCAGCGACCATGGTGCCCATTGTCTTTGCGACTGAGCGCTCTTCGAACTCGAACTTGGTGTGCTCGTTCCAAATAGCTTCGAGATCGAAGTAAGGCCCATCGAGGAGTGGTTTGAGAAAGGAGAGGGAGCGGGTGTGAGCAAGGGCCGCGGAGGCCGGGCTGTAGTTCTTATGGGATGGGAGGACGAAGCAATCGTGTTCATTGGGGTAGTAGAACCCTTTTACAAACCCGTGATCCTTTCCGATAATTCGTTCGGGAACTCGACCGTGTTCGTTACTTACGTGGCAAAGAGTAGGCTTGCGTATATCCATCCTGACCTCGCTGTAAGCCACCACAGCTTTGATAATAGGGTAGCCATTGATAGCAGCTTGGAGGCTAGTGTTATCGGAAAGGTACGCTAATCGGCGTTAGCTATAATCGTTCTTAAGTATTGATACTCACATATCAAGCCGAGTCCATCAATTCCGTCACACTGCGAAAGGTCTTTCAACGCGCCCATGGCAGAATCTAGCGCTATCACCTTATCCAATTCATATCTCGAGGGTAGCGGTGCCACGATTTGAGCAACGGCGAAACCCTCTTCAGCCCATTTTTGCATCGGCGGCGGATCAAGAAACTTGTCACTCTTCACTAGAGGCATTGACTCGGGGTCGACGACAATTAGTAAACCGGGTCCGTGTCCCCTTCGTGAGAGTGGAGGTTGGATGGTGATTTCTGGAGATATCTGGATAGGGGCTGCATTTGGAAGCGGTACTGGGTCTTCGTTGGCGTCCATGGCTTTTTCATTAGATGCGAGGACGAGCAATACCTATTTCTAATCCATCAGCGAGTGTAAGGTTTATTAACGTGAAGTCCGCCTTTGGTTTAGGCGGCCTCCCCATTAAGTAGAGGTCCTTACCACTTTTGCACGCACCCACGTGCACGTTTGTTTCTTTGAATAACAATTTAACACCTTAATGGAATATTTTAAATTTCAGATATATTATACTTATAAGTATAGAAAATGAGTAGGTAGAACTTTTTATAGCTTATTTAATTATTTAGCCATTTTTTTAAAATAAAACTATTAACTGTCAGGGCCACCGCAAAGGCGGCCCGATGCATGCACATGAGGAATGGAGGAAGCTTGCAAAAGCTTCACGAGCTTCGACTCCGTACATAGCATATACCCTGAGGGTCTCTCGTTAAGAAAGCTTGATCAGGAAGGTTTGGAGACCTTACGATATTCTTTCGTTACAGGGTCGAATCACGAGGGAGTAACTATTAGGGTTCTAACAACCCTACTGGCAACAGAATCCATTAAGAGAACCCTGATGGCTAGACATTCTACATATAGTTTTCACCTAGAGGCCGCACTACGGCTCTCTAGTGTATGACGAAGTATTATGAGCAATACTTGATCCTTTCAACGCGCAGTACTTTTGCGTACCCACCTCGAATACGAATTTGATCCCTCCAGCGAATCTAGCGAATCATCATCATCATCCTCATCCTCATCCTCATCATCATCCTCATCCTCATCATCCTCATCATCCTCATCATCCTCATCATCCTCATCCTCATCCTCATCCTCATCCTCATCCTCATCATCCTCATCCTCATCCTCATCCTCATCATCCTCATCCTGTATCTCATACCCTCCCTCGCCGTTCTTTTCAAATCTATTCTTCCTCGCCCGTGGCGGCAACTTCAGAAAGTCGACGGATCCACAACCTCTCCTTCCTCTCCCCTTATTCGCATTAAGATACCCACTATAATGCGTATGCAAGTTCTTCATAGCCTCCTTACTCTCATCTAATAACATATCCGCCAACTCAACCTGCGCTTTGTGCATCTTCCACTCGGCTTAATGGTTCACTTGATTTCCGGACAACTGCTGTATTTTCGATTATCAGGCACGAGCTCTAGGAGGGACAGGATCGACGTTGCCCTGCTCCTGCCGTAACATTAATACACTTTTTGTTCCTCCGCTCTACCTCCATTAGCTTCATCATATATTCCTCTAGGAAGAAGGCCAGGTCCCTTGCTCTGAAGCCATTGTATGTGTACTGCCTTGAAGACTCGTAGCTCTTCCCCTTCTTGTTTCTGCAGTTTTCGCCGTTTGACAGCCAGGCGCCGCAATGAAACCGCAGCCTTGAGAAATCCAACTACAATCGCAAGATGATGCTTTATCTTTCGCCTTCTCTCTAATTCAAGCAATAGTCCACGACATCAGTCTGCGTTGTTGGTGTATTCAATTCAGGCACAAATGAATTGAGTCGTAGCCCGCAATTGTCACTGTGGCAAACAGTAAGCCGACTGCTGCGTCAAGGAGTTCCAAACTGACCATTCCGCCGGCTCATCTCGCCGGTTCGACCTTGACTTGGATTTCCCCATCACATCCAGGCCTTAGGCAGTGGGATTTATTTGTGTAAATCCTGACCATGGGGACGGACATACGGATCTGCGTCCCCGGGAGCGCTATACTATTCCAATCTTCGCGTTTGATGACACTTCCAGAAGATTTGGTGTCCATAAGGGAGAAGGTACTCTCCGTTCTGGGCTTTGACCTCTCCGGGCTTATTCTTGAATCCGCAGACCAACATAGATGTGAAGACATGCAGACACACGTCGCGTAAGTACTGTCGCTCAGGATTAAGCCTTCTTGAGAGCGCGAGATATCACACGGCGAGGTGAAGCCGAAGGGGACGATCAAGTTGCCTCCAAATGTCGAAAGAAAGCGTACGGAAAACTGTGTTGTCCGTTCAAAACATCCGTTAATGATATTGTCCTCCAAAAGTTGCGTTGGACCACGAACAAGGTTGTTTCGAAGGCGAAAGAGTAGGGCGTGTATCTCGACATTTTGACACTGTTTTCTCAGAGCCATTTATGGCCGCTGTCTCACCCGAAACGAAACAGACTTACTGCAATTGCTGGAGATACTTGAAAATCTCCGAGAAATCTGAGAAGCTAAGGCAGTCCTATCAGTACGGATAAGATATCCTCACGGCATCTTGGCTCACATCTGAAGCACTTTGCCAAGGAGCGAGTTTGTCTTCAATGCGTACAATTTCAAAGAATTCGTCACTTGCCCAATTGCCACTGCGGTCCTTACATGCTGGATGACCATAGCCCGATCTCGAAGTATCGTTTGCTTCCGTTTGCGGGTCTGTTGGCGATCTAATCGCTTGATACCCACAGACTCAGGGATTACCCTTCCCTTTCGCTGGTTCCGTTTTAGTCTGCGGACGTGAGCAACTGCTGCTTTAACCTGAGCTGAGGGTGAGCATACCTGAGCCGAGAGTGAGCATGCCGGAGCAGAGCCTGAGCAAGCCTGAGCAAGCCTGAGCAAGCCTGAGCACGCCCTTTGTCAGCCTGCGCACCATAATGTGGAACCCCATTTTGGCCTCCTGTGTACCCCAGCTATAGTTTCCTTACCGAATTTTACCCGGGAATCCGTTTTTACTCCCTTGTAGGGTTTCTGCTACCGCGATAATTCAGCAAACGCACGATTTTTCCATCTTACTACCTCTCTATAATATAATAACCTAGTAAGCTATTAGGTTAAAAATTTAATATAGTATAAATATAATATATAAAAAGATTTTTATTATTTTTCTTTTAATAAAAAATATTAATATATACTTATAGAAAGTAAATTAATAGTATTTTATAAAATTTTATATTGAAAAACTTTATACTTATATAGTAAAAGTTTTTATAACTATTAATTACTAAAATATATATATAATTAATTTTTATATAAAAGTTTTTATATTATACTATAAATTACTTATTTTTAAAAGGTTTAAAAAGTACTAAATTTTTTATAGTTAAATTTTTTAAAATATACTAAATATTTTTTTAAAAAAAGATTATATTCTTAACTACCTATAAAATATTTATCTATTATATAAATTTTATTAGTTTTTATTAATATTTAGCTTTTTAAATAAATTTAGTAAAATTAGGAAAATTATATATTAAGTAAAACTATATATTTACTAATTAATTATAGTAGAGTAAATTTTAGATTTCGTTTATTAAATAGCACGTAACTTATAGTTTAGCCTTATAATTTGCCTAGAGTAATTCTAATAAATGCCTTTTTTTTAAAAGTTTAATATTACTTTATTTATATAAATATAGCCTAATACTATAGTAAATAAATTTAAATTAGATATTATTAAAGCTAACTTTATTAATAATAGGCTAAATATATTTTATAATTCTTTTACTTTAATTTATAAAAAGTTGTATTAAGTATTTTATATATACGCTAAATTAGGTTAATAAAGGTAATATAAACTAACTATACTAAAGTACTATTTTAACTAGTATATAAAACTCCTAAATTTTTTTATTTAACCTTTTATTAGCGCTATAAACTTATCCGGCTACTTATTTACTTTATTTTAATAGTAGTTATTAATATAAATTATACTTAGTAATAAGTTAAACCCTTTATAATTTTATACCTAATCTACTAAGTATAACTCGAATAGCTTATACCTATTCTAAAGTAAGGCTTTAGTTTTAATAACTATAATTATAAAGGTTATATTTTTAGTAATAAAAATAAGTAGTTAAAAATTTATCTTTAAGTATATTAAGAAAAGTTTAAAAAGGCTTTATAATATAATAGTAAAACCTCTTATAATTATATATTCTCTTAGTATAAGCTAGAATAACTTTTAAGCTAAATATTTTAAAAAATAGGTAAGTATAATAGCTACTTAAAATTAGCTAAATATAATAGCTAACTAGGTTCTAAAATACTTAGATATATTTCTAAAGTAATAAATTAAAAGATAAATAGTAAAGCCTTTATTAAAGAAATCTAAAGAACTTTAAAAATAATAGGGGTTATTATATAAATCCACGTGGATAATTAGTAGTAATAGAACTTAGCGTTAATAATACTAATTATAATTAATAAAGCTAGTGCTTAGTATTTACTAAGTACTAATTAAACTAATTAAAGGTGTAAATTAATAGAAGAACTTAAAATACTTAAAAAGAATAAATCTCTTATTATTTTCTAGTTTTTATACTTAACTTACTCTCTAGTTTAATACTAAATGTTTTTGTTTAGTTAACTACTAAATATTCTCTTATTACTTAGTTTTAAATAGCGCTTTTACTATTATCTTTAGTTAAACTTAGTTTAGTACCTTTAATAATTAAGTAAATTATTATAATAATAATATATTATATATTAAACGCTAAATAACGAGTATTAGATTCGAATATATTAAAAGCTACGTATAGCTATTATAAGGACTTAAAAGAATTACTAGAGAACTCTATAGAAATACGGCTAGGACGAATCTATATAAAGAGTATTAAAGTAGGGTAAAAGAAATAATATTAGCTACGTGTATAGCGTAGTGTATATAATAGTAGTACTATTATATAAATACTTAAATTATACGGCCTAGCTTTATAATATAGTTTATACTTAGTAATAAGTTAGCCCTATAACTCTTATACCTAACCTACTAAAACCTAGATACCCTATACCTATTCTAGGGTAAAGCCTTAGTCTTAATAACTACTTATACAAATTTATTTTAAGGTTAGCCTTTAAGCTAATAAACTATAAATTGTATAGAATTTAATTTATTCTATAATAATTATTATTTAAATAAACCGAAAATATAAGTACTATTCGGGAAACTTTAAAGTATAAGGGCCGCTAAGGTCTTAAGGAATTGCACTCGTATAAAAAGATACAAGGGTACTAGTTTATTATAGAGAAACTAATTCTTAAGAAAGAAGGTTTAGTACTTTTCCTTAAGCGAGGCTTATATATTAGGGTTAAAGTTACTTAGCTAGCGCTAACCTAAAGCGTTGCCTATTTAGCTAAGTTATTAACTCTTTACTAAGTATTATAATATAAAGACTACCTAATTTCTCTTTTATAAATACACTTTAGGTTTCTACTAAATTTAATACTATTACAATTTAATATAATTAAGAAAAGTTTAATTTACCTATAAACTAGTACCGCGCTTATATAAAAGCTATAATTTAGGTAATAAAAACTTTTTTAAAAGGTTATAAAAGTACTAACTTAAGAATTAATATATAAAATATTCGTTTATATAATTACGCTACTTTATTTACTCTTAGTAAAACTTTTCTAAACTAAGTGTATTTTATAAGGCTTAGATTTAAACTATATAATACTATAGTATAGTTTATTTAAAAGTTTATACCTTTTATAATAAAATTTTAAGAGACTTTTTTAATAAATAATACTAGTAAAATACTTACTTTAAGCCCTATTCAAAAAGTTATAAAGGTAGTAAGTTCTAAAATATTAGAAAGTATATTCCTTACTAAAGTTAATACTATTAAAGATAAGTTATAAGAGATTTTATATTCTTTAAAGGCTTTTTTAAAGAATATAAGACTATAATAAATAACTTTAAATAAAGGTTATTTAAGAGCTTTATATATTATATTTTCTATAATTATTTTTTAAAGAACTTTAATTTTAAAGTTATTTAGAAAATAAATAGTAAGAAGAAATATAAAGTTATTAATTCTATATTATACTAGTATAACCTATAGTAAACTCTAGTCTCTTCCTAATACCCTTTTACGCTAGTACGCTATATTAAAGGTAATTTCTTTATAATAACTAATTTAATAAAGTAGATTGATAAGAGATAGTAGTTATTATAAAGAATAGAGATTAAACTAGACCGTAGCGAACTCTAATATTAAAAGCCCGCTACTATTATTTTTTGGCTCTCCTTTTATAGAATAGGGTACTAGTATAATTACTATACCCGACCGGAAACTAGGTTACGATTTTTAAATGATAATGATTTAGTGGTGCCGGTTATAAGTTTCAAGTATAAGGAGGTTATTGTAAAGGGTAAGTTAGGGGTTAAGGATTGAGGTCGTAAATATAACAAGGTAACCTAAAGTGCCTCCAAATAGGATTTCCTATTGTAGGGTGTCGGTCTTTTATACAAATTATACCCTTTGGCGCCAATTGATAAAGCTAGCATACAAGAAAAAAATCAACACAGGCAGATTGACACGTGCAAGAATTTTGAAAAAGACTCCTATGAATTGAATTCGAAGCCGATGTTGGCTTTGCCGTAATTCATACTTCCATCCCTGTAACTATCGCTGCTTATACACGCTTTTCAGGAACAAACCAAATATGTATGACGTTGAATTGACGGCATAGGTTGCCCAGTGTTCTAGAAAGTTCGAGGCTAGAAAGCTGTGACGCACGGTACGATGTCATTGGAGTTCGCTAGTCCCGGCTAAGGGAATCAAGTACGGAGGCAAACTAACAAGTCTGCTGGTGTATTGGCGGGCGCTATAGGGTGCATTTTACAGGAAGATGAATGAATGACCCGTAGTGAACAATATTTGTTGTAAAAGCAAGAAGAGTTTTCCATAAAGTGTCTGTTACAATGTCGCGTTAATATAATCGAATTATGAGGTAATGGAAGCACGAGTTTCAAGGCTAAATAATTCTCACACTAAAGGGTTTTCTAATGATGTCAATTTCTTTGTCAATCCACTGCTTCAATGATTGGAAGGATATTGTCAAAGATGATTACCGAGGGAGGGATTCGTGGTCAATGACGTTGACAAAAACAACTTTAGGATTGCTTACCCGTAATAACTACTTTTCGTATTCCATTTTACAAGTATCCAAGAAAGAACGAAATCAAACAATCTACTCTAGACATCGCAACAAGCGGAAAATAATCACTCATCACAAATTACAGCTATGTCAACTCAAGTCGAGGACAAGAAAGGAAATTCCATCGATGAAGGAGATAGGGTCTTCACCAAAATCAGAGGCGGAAAGCGGGAGGGAGAGGCGAGCATCTATCTTAAATACTACTTACCCTATTCTGAGGTTTTCAGGTCGAAGAAATAGTCACGACACAAGAAGAGGCTAAAAAGGAGAATGTCAAAAACCCTCCAAAAGGTTTGAAAGCGAAAATCCTTTCTCTCTATCAAAAGACTAAACAATACCAGTGGTTTTCCACGATCAACACGGTCACAAGGTTGCCCACAATCCCGGAACGCTCGAGAATTTGGATGCACAGGAATGATCAGGTCATTATCAACTCCTGGGCAGTTCATCTGTAGCTAGCAATCTTCCCAAACGTATCAGCCATCCCCCAAATCCCGCATCTCAAACAAGTGAGCTGAACAATCTGACTGTGATCCACAAAAAGATTTACATCAATGCCAAATTCTCTAATATACCAATTGAAGACTGCAGGGTCAGCAGCTTCGAACATGACCTTTTCCATCGGCAAGTCCTTCGACATAGATTGGATGACCTCTGTCCGCCATCTCTTCACATTTTCGGCGATGCCCTCAGACTCAATCATCCGCTCAACTCCAGCATCAATAAACTGTTTCCCGAGATTCACAATCTTTGAGCAGTCACTAGTTCCGGCTTCTTCGAGTGCAGAAGCTTCGGTGTCACCACCAGCTCCGAACTGGATTCCGAGCTCTGGCTTTGCTTTGAGACCGTAACTATGCACCCGTTCGACAAGCCGAAGCCAGTCATCTGGTGGGAATGAGAGGAAGCCGCTAGAAAGCTCCACGACGTCGAACCTAACATTTTACTCAATCCTTGGCACCCAATGTCATAGACAAATACCTACCCAACATCTTTGCATTTTTGAAGATACTTGTCAACCACACTCATCACCTCAGGATGTATTAACAAATGCTCCATGAAGCCCCCCTATCAAATCGCGTCAGTTGTCGTTAATATACTCCTAAAATCCACGTACAGTCGACACGTAAACATCGTTAGCATGAGCGATATCAATCAGCTCTCTCAACGACTTCTCAGGCATTAGCGAAAATGAGCCGCCCGCAAATTTCAGACCATCGATATGGTGACCCATGATATCCATCACATCCTGCAGATGTCTTTTACCGTAGGCGGAGTAATATGGCCCTCTAATTTCAGTCACGCCATGTTTTCTGGGCTTAGGAGTCCGGGGATTGGAGCGGATGAAGCCGAGTCCGTGTTCTTTGTCTTGCAGAAGGTATGGCGTCTGCGATACTTTGGTGGATAGAAGACAAGACGAATTTCCTGACTGCCTGGCTGCAGGAAACCTTGCCAGTTTCGTAGCAGGAAAGCAGACGAAGGATCTGAGGCTATTCATGCTAGCTGAACGTTTCTAATATAGATGCTTTTGACAATGCTGGAATTCGAACCACTGACTGGAGGAAGACTTAAAAGCATTTAATACGAAAGGTATGCCTCCAGATAACCGATTCCGGTCGACCTGAAAACAAGAATTTGAGGTGATCTGTTTCCATATTATTCTTGAGCTGCGTCATATTAGATAAGAGGTAAGACGACACCGCCGTAGATGGCCCTTATGGCCTAAGGCCACAACAGTTTAACCCGTAAGCTCGGTTAAGAATTGTTCCAACATCGGTCGGCAACCCCGCGTCCCCGAACCTCACAAAATAAGAAAATGTCCCAGGCCGGAGGTAACTTGCGGCGGCGGAGAGGCAGTGCCTTCGTCACCAAGAATGCATGCAATGAACGCAAGACACGAAAGACAAGAGTCAGTTTCTACCCGTCGCCTCTCTTCCTGTCGGATGACCTGCCCATGGAACCCAGTGTGATGGACACAAACCGTGTGCTCGCTGTTTAACTCGCAACAACGTGACATGTGAATATACCGTCTCCGTAAAAGTTGGTAAAGACGTGCTGAAAGCCGACATCGAAAGGCTCCTGCTTGATCAAAAGTACAGTAAGTATATCCTAGGCTCATTGGCCTCCGGGTTTTATCAGGAATTCGTCCTACAGCAACTGCAAAACGGCGAAAGGCTCGAAAATATTTACGAGGGCTTGGTGACCAGGCGCGCATCATTGGATTTTATTGGCTCAGATGGTCGGAAGAGCATAGGACTCAGCTCTGGCTCTTCGGAGTCTGGCGGCCGGTCTCACGCCTATAGCAACAGCCCAAGGCGGGTTGAAGATGGCATAGAGTTTAGGAGCTCTGTGGCGGACGAAGAAATAGTGACGGTAATATTTACGCAGATAAGCCGTGGACGACAATTACCCACGACTCCGAACTGGTAAAGCATCTTGTTTCACTCTACTTCTGCTGGGAATATCCCACTTTCTCCAGCCTCTCCAAGGAGCACTTTTCACAGGACTTCGAAACGGGAAGGCACAGATTTTGCTCTCCTTTACTTGTCAATATCATAGCGGCTCTTGGATGCGGATTCTCTGATCGGCTTGCTATTCAAGCAACGCGAGATGCCGGACACCTTTTAGGGGATCAGTTTTATGCTGAAGCAGAAATGTTATGAGAGAAAGAGAAATTTGACCCGTCTTTGACCACTATTCAAGCGACTGGATTAATGTCGCTATGGGAAACCAGTCGTGGAAGAGATAATAGGAGCACATTATATTCTAAGCAAGCCATCATTATGGCGATCGAAATGGGAATCCACTTACATGACCACACGGCGGAAGTATCCGACGCCGAGGTCGACGTCCGGAGTGCTACATTTTGGGGCGCTTTCGTCTTAGATCAATGAGTTACTTCCTTCCTGGCTTTGTAAAGTCCTACTTTGTCTAGTTCGCTGTGTTAAAGAGCTTGGTCACTTAGTTTGAGTTGCTGCCCGCACTTGTCGGGAGGAAGGTTCAAAATGAGGCCCCCTATTTTAGGCGAAGATCAGGATCCATGGGTACCGTATACGGACGGCGGCTTAGAGATAGAGAATGCGGCAACCCAGCCAAGCAGCACCTGTTCTCTTTTCACAAGTGTCTGTGAATTATCTGTCATTTTGTGCAGATCACTCCACGTCGTCTATACGCCTAGAATGCCTCTTACGAGTCGGGACATTCTAAGCATATACACAGAGTGTCTTGATTGGTACGGTCTATTGCCGCATCCCCTGCGAAGCGGAGAGAACTCGACCCCCGCTGTGTTATTCACGCAGAAAGCGAGATCTCTCCCCTATTCGACACTGGTTGACTCAGCCCTATAGCATGTATTACCATTTTGTCATCCTCCTCCTCTTTAGGCTGTTCTTCAATCTAGCCTTCCTTGGATCTAATATTAATCCAAAGAACATTTGCGTAGAGGCTGCGGACAATATCAACTCCCTCCTCGATGCCTATAGGCGACTTTATGGACTCCATCGAACTCCTAGCTTCGTCCCGCATATTTCCCTTGCATCAAGCTGTGTCAGACTCGCAACTAGTGAGGACAGGATTAATGTTCGTGCCAAGTCCCTTCAAGGAATATCCGATCTTCAAGAAATGGTCCCCTCTCACATGTTCGCCAATCACGCGATAGAGATTGTCCGAGACGTAGCAGATATCTCCAGAGCTGATGAAGAAAACGCAAACGACAATACAGCTGTTCTAACTTCGTCGACGAAGGCACCAATCTATTTCTTCAACTTAGCATGAGAGAGAGAGAGTCCACCTTGCTATCAAGTTACGCCACATTATTCTATCGTTTCGCCCATCCCAGCCCAGGTCTTAGAGCTTGAACCGTCTATAGAGGAGCTCAGGTCACACGGTTTTGAGGTGGTGCGATAGGATTTGGCTGCATGTATCCAAATTGGCTTTTCTAAAGTTGGGTACGCGATTTTCTCCACTAGGTATGGACGCTGGGGTCTGGAATGGAAGTGCAGTAATTGCGGTGTCGCTTGCTCCGCCTCAGCATTTAGAAAACCAGACAACATTTTCCGTCTCTCCTAGAAGCTTGCTAGTGGATTTCTATTGGTCTTACGTCAAAAGCGTGGATTAATCCCTCCTCATGTGATATTTCCCTAGTAGTGGCTGTCTGGGATCGTCGAATCCGAGAATATAAATCCCGACACTGCGTTCCGAGCTCAAGAAGATAATCGGCGGGAATTAGAGAGCTTTTATACTATTAGCTAAAGAATCTTGAACGAAACTTTCCGCTTTGCGGTGGCACAACTTTCTGCATATAAAAATTTGCCGCTACCGGGTTATAGAGGCTACACTGAACGGCTCTACTTGCGCTTTACTAGACGGTAAAAGTCATCGACTATTGAGCGGAGCCTACTGTCAGTGCTTTTGTGATATGGATGACCGAAGACTATACATACAATTAATTACACCATCACCGTCAAGATCAGCCTCCTTAAAAATTGCACTCGGTTGCTCCTTGTTCACCTTCTGCCCTAGAATCTCCATCACTGAGTATAAGTCACCAGGTGTAATGGATCCGGTCTCGTCGCGATCAAACACCATGAAAGCTTGGGATATTTCAACATCAGATGCCTCGTCTTGTACTTTCGAATCAAGCACTGATAAGAAATCTAGACCACTATAGATTAGTAACAAAACAAAATTGTCCAATCAACTCAGTCAAATGATATTAAGATACAGATCAATAACTTGCCATCAAATTCAATCGCACCCTCATTACAAGGTTTTATGCCTTTAAGCATAGTTTCGATCTCAGACCGAGTGTGATTATACCCTAAGCATCTCATCATGCTTTTCAATCGTTCAGGGTTTATCTTGCCTTAATATATTTCAGTGAAGACTTAGTCTGCGTATTGACCGGCCTTACATACTATTTCCATCATCCTAGGAGGCGAGCCAACATTAGCTCTCATAGACTGTATAGCTTTAAAGAAGTCCGTTTAGTACATACAAAAGTACATAATGCGTGCTTGCTAGGCGTGGTTTCAGGTGGAGCCAGGCGATCAGCTTGGGAAGAAGAATCTGTCTTTATTGAAGTAGGTCTTGACATATTGTCGCTTGTATACGCGAATCACTAGTGCTCTGCCTAAGTGAAGGTATATATGTTTGATCTGAGGACGAATTATCATGTACGGAAGAGGGGTTACAAGAATTCATTGTCACCGCCCTATAGGCGGTGAGAACATTCCCATAGAACCACATCAAATAGTACATTTGCCCCACTATTTTCCTTATTCAGCCTGGCAGAATACAGGGGAGTGACGATGAATTCTTGTAAATCCCTTCCGTACATTGTGGTTGCTTGGCGGCTCTAGATGTCATCGGGTTCCAAAGGAGAGGGATATTGGGCATGTGCGTGGCGTTGTACGCTGGACGCTAGAAAGTTTATTCATGGTTTTGAGTGGTCTGCGGAGGGTTCCTCCGAGATATGGGCCACAGAGGGGTAGGAGGTTCGAGAGTGGTCCGCGGAGATTCCTCCGTGTAAATGTGGGTCGAAGAGGAGCAAAGGGTTGGAGTCGTCCGGGCGGTATGGCGCATCTTTTCCAGTCCACACATACTATAACTATTAATAAATTCTCCTTTTCTTTGCCAAAACTTCAGTTTGGTATCCTAATCGTTCCGCACTCAATACCACATTTGAGTAGTGATGCTCGTAGCGCTTCTAAACCTTTGGTATGTGTTAGTTGGTGCTATCAGCCAATTCTTTGACTCTCAGGTATGATACAATGCTCTGAGAAAGGGTGTTAAGCTAAAGATGTGAATAGGATAATAGCTTTTATTGTGAGTTTTTAGATGGCTTAGGAATATATCATCGGCAAACGCTTATAAACTCTCATAGTTGCAGATAATACATCTCTCAATGAGGTACTGGTTGGATTTTGCAATGTGCTAGATTCTTCGAAAAAAGTCAGGTACTGAAGTATTTTATATAGTCATTATCGTCTTTCGAGGGCCCCTATGACGTGATAGAAGAGAGTAGTTGATGGGAAAGGAACGGAATGGCAGCTTTATTCTTCAGTTATCCTAATAAATATTGCGGGCAGCTTGTAATATGACCTGCGGCTCATCTCCTCTTGAGTTATAATTTACCCCACCGCGATCCGTGCGTGGACAATTAGTAAAAAAAATATATTAATCATAAGTAAGAATCTAGCAAACCTCCTTTGATAATCGGGCAGGTTGCCTTATTAGATACTGATCGGCGTTGGTGGCACAAGGATCGGCTGTGGCTTGCAATTGACGTTACATACAGGTGCAATTAGGATGGTGTTCGACACAATCCCATCTTAGAATATGCTCAGATCACTTTGCGTAGCAGCCACTGTCGTCACTATCGTCACTGACGTCACGGTTCACATGGTGGGTTATGGTTGGTAGACAAGCTATGACTCTCTAATACCTCATGTACCTTACCTACCTTATTTTTCCTACTTGGACTCACTCTTCTAATTGGAACATTTCACGGGCAAAGAACCAGGTCCCAATTGACAGCAGGCTCGCCTATCGTAATTGCAAGTTATCCGTTTGTACGTTTTAGATCAATTCATCTAGATTAAAGCTTTACAGAGCCGCGCAATCTCCAAAATATTACTGCCGAATCTAGGTATTCACAGTATGTCTACATATCGGATCATTCGAAAGTCAAGTCGAAGCTCACCCGTCTTAGAGCACGACCAGTACAGGTGTGGACAGACCACCACACCGTTACGAAAGAAATTCAGTTACTACTATGGATTTCACTTCCGATACACTCTTTGACGACGCTATACATAGCAACTTCCTCGACATAAATTTAGGTCAGGAGTATCTAGAATTGGGTGGTTTATGCGCCTACGACAATCAACTGTCCCACAATAGATCCAATCATGTTATTGCGTCATTGGATCTTGGTAGTCTCAACAACCTAGATTTCATAGCCCCACATTAAGCGTTTGGCTCATCTAGGAGTCAAGTGCTGTTGCAATTTCCTGCGCTAGACTTGAGCGTTTCTTTACCCTCTCAGGAAACAGAAATCGCACCGAGCAAAGCCTTACAAAGAAGCAATTCCAACGTGTCGCGCAGATCTTCGTCTGCTGGGGGTGATAAGGACACTACAGGGCGGCCGGGAAGTATATCTATGGGCACATGTGAGGCAGAATCCAGGTCAGAGGATAGTGGTACGACTGTCCCGAAGAAGAGGCGACAGAGGAAGAGGAAAAGGCAACTTACTCCTGCTAAAGAGGGGGCAAAACGTAGGAAGTTTCTCGAGCGAAACAGTCTTGCAGCTAGCAAATGTTGGCAAAAGAAGGGGAAAAAAAAAGGTTTGGAGGCAGAGAATAGGTTATTAAAATTGCAACTAGGCGAAGCAAGAGACGAAGTCAACACCCTAAAAAATTTCATCATAATGCACGCGTCATGCAATCACTTAACACTTTCGAGCTGGATTGAGAACGAGGCGATGCGCACTGCCGTCTATCCGACCCCAGCTCTTGGCATCTCGAACCAGATCTCCCCTGCAGCAGAGCCGGATACCGAAAGGAGTCGTACTGGAGTTCCCTCAACACAAGAGAGCGTGATCTCTCGACGTGCTAGCATCGCCTTTATAGAGCAGGACAGTCCGGCGTCCTCTTCGAGCGCATCATCCACCACGGTCTCTCTTGAGCTCGCTGAGCAGCCATCGACAACCATTTGCGAGCTCTGGTCGCCAGCCGACTCTGGTGTGGAGATGAGGCTTGCCCACGATTCCTGAGAACTACGAGGATAAGGACGAGGACAGAGGCTGTGCATGAATAGGCTGCTTTTTGTTGATATATAGCCGTGTTGTGGACCGAGCGGGTATAAAACCATGGAATCATGGACACTTCACGTCAGATACAGCGATTGATTTCAAGGTAGGAGGAGGTAGATCTACATCTGTTAGCAATAGGACTTTCAACGAAGGGAAATTGAATAACTCACCATGCCTTGCTTCAAGATCAGCACCGTCGTGCGCTTGATCTGATCTCCAGTCGTGAGGACCAGCCGCAGATCCTTCTCCGAATCACCACACAGTAAACAGACCCAGCTGTCCCACTTCATGCTCTTTATCCCATCAGATGTGGGAGACACCCTCCAGTTCTCAACCACAGCGCCATCCTGGTCCATCCCTTTATCCCTCAGCCTGTTGTGCAACAGAGTTGCCTGTGACTGAGATCAGCGACATTATTGAACTCGATAATGGAACGATCGATACAGTAGGTGTTGGTACGGATTTGTATTAGAGGATGGCTTCAAGGTGGCCTTGGATACGGTCTGTGAAGGTGCCGTCTCTACAGGCCATTGAGGAAGGGGACCAGTGAGGAAGGCGTTGGTCGGGCTGTCATGCCCGATAGGAATAGTGGTTGCATGTTCGTTGTAGATGACTCATTCGAGGTTGGGTAGAGCATGTAGACTAGCCTCCTAGAGCTAGGTCTCGTCAGCAATAGGTTTAGCCGTGATGTTACCTGTGAATAAATACTCAAATTGAGCGAGGTCGCAGAGCACCTTGACCTCGAGAAGGAATCGCAATACATATTCTCCTGCCCACCGGCAAAGGTTCGGAATCTGGCCAGAGATGTCTCCAAGCCATCTCTCGTTCCAATTTCCTGCGATGGCCTAGCTTCACCCCTAATGTAGTAAAGTCTCTTTCTGTGGTAGTGAGTTTAAAGAGAGTTTTGCGCATCTCGGTCTAGAGCAATATTTGCCAAGCTTCTTACAAACTGGCTTTTATGATTGGCATTCTCTTTGTCGTAGTCATTGTAGGAAATAGGAAAGTCGACAGGTGTCCATTTCGGGGAGGCGGAGCCATCGCCTAAAAGTATTAATCGTTTGATGCTTTCTAGAAGATCTATATACGTCATTTCAGTTCAAGCCGGGGCTTTCGTATTAGAATTTTTCTTGCCTCAGGCATTCAGGCCATACTGTGGTCTTTCGGTTAAATAAGTCCACCCCTGTTACCCCTATCTATTGGCCAGAATATACCCAGCTTGCATCTTAGTATCTGTCGGATTGAGTTTTGCAGGGCGGTTTTGTGGTAATCTTATATATTATCATATATAGATCTATCTCAACAATATATAAAGCATCTTAGGCCTCTTAAGTTCTGAGGATAGATGTGGAGAATCCTTTGGTCATCACTGCAGGCTGACTCCCAGCCTGATACTCGTCAGGAGTATGACGTTATCTTCTCTAAGCCTCGCCATCGAAAGCTTGATGCAAATCTTGATCAACCCACCATCCAATTAGATTGATAATGAGAATATGATTAGACCCTTCTTTATCCACCAGCAAGATCTAGATCAAGATGGCACAGTGAGCTGCTGCCGTACTTTCCGACCCTGAGGACTGTGACGCAAGACTTTCGGCCTCGTTGGACCTCAACAAAGCTTGAGCTGCTTCTAAAAACACAAATCTCGTTCATCTTTCGTGTTTATCTGATCCTCATATTCCCTCCCAGTTTTCGAACTCAGTTTCCAATTCTCTCCTCTTCTGTGTAGTCAGCCTTCTCAAGATTGACATTATTGAGGCCCGGCAGCAAAAACACCAAAATATAAGGCGATCTAACAAAGCAAAAATGCCTAGAGAAATCATTGATAGACCAAATCCCCAGCCATTGGCTTCTCAGATACCAGATGCAGTTCTAGATCTGTCAGTCAAGTTGGAGAAGACAACTCTCAGTGATGCTGATCTCAAGGGTCTCGAGGAGTTTAGAAGAGCAAGTAACTATATTGCAGCTGGTAATTAGCGGAAATTGCTTCCCAACATTTGTCTTTACCATGTTTCCTCAGCGGACCTCTTCAAGGGAGTCGATTTCGAAGCTAACTTTTGCAAGCCATGATCTTCTTGTCTGATAATGTTTTACTTGAGCGAGATCTCAAGTTTGAGGATGTGAAACCTAGGTATGATCTCCATCGATGGGGAATCATGATCTCAAGTCAGAAATTTACAAGCATGGCAGATTGCTGGGACACTGGGGAACATGCCCAGGCCTTACCCTTGTCTACGCTCACCTCAATTATCTTACTCGGAAAAATGACCTTGACCTAATCTATGTTGTCGGTCCTGGTCATGGAGCTCCTGCAATCCTCGCCTCTCTATGGCTCGAAGGTAGTCTGGAAAGATTCTATCCCCAATACTCTATGGACAAGCAAGGTCTCCACAATCTGATCACCAAGTTCAGCACACCCAATGGATTTCCCAGTCACATTAATGCGGAAACCCCTGGATCCATTCATGAAGGTGGTGAGCTTGGGTATGCACTTTCTGTGGCCTTCGGGGCTGTCATGGATAAGCCAGATCTTATCGTGGCCTGTGTTGTGGGTGATGGAGAGGCTGAAAGTGGCCCAACTGCTGCTGCTTGGCATGCGGCCAAATACATCGACCCTGCGGAGTCTGGTGCTGTGATTCCAATTGTTCACGTTAATGGATTCAAGATTTCTGAACGTACCATTTATGGTTGTATGGATGACAAGGAAATTGTTTCACTGTTCACGGGATATGGATACCAATGTAGATTCGTTGAGGACCTTAAGGATATCGTAAGTTTGCAAAGTTCATAGCGACAATGGATGCTGATTTGGTATAGGATCGAGACCTTGCAACTAGCATGCAATGGGCCTTTGATGAGATCCGCAAGATCCAAAAAGCAGCTAGATCCGGAAAGCCAATCATGAAACCTCGCGTAAGTCTATCCCCTTTTCTCTGGACCGGTGAACTAATTTTCGTTCCATAGTGGCCGGTATTGATTATGCGCACACCAAAGGGCTGGAGTGGACCAAAGAAAGTCAACGGAGAATTCGTCGAGGGCTCCTTCCACTCCCATCAAGTTCCCCTGATGGCTGCCAAGACTGACAAGAACCAGCTCGAGGACCTCCAAAAATGGCTACTATCATATGGCCCATCGAAACTCTTCACAGAGACTGGTGATGTGGTTGACTCTATCAAGAGCATCATCCCGGTTGAATCGTACAAGAAGCTGGGACAGCGTGTCGAAACTTACAAGAACTACCAGCCATTACACGTTCCAGACTGGAAGAAGTTCGGCGCTGAGAAGGGAAGCGAGGTCTCTTGCATGAAAGCCATTGGAACATTGCTTGATCAAGCCTTGGTTGACAATCCAAAATCTCTTCGACTCTTCTCCCCTGATGAGCTTGTTTCTAACAAGCTCGATGATGTTTTCAATCACACCGGCCGTGACTTCCAATGGGACGAGTTCTCGTGCGGCAAGGGCGGTAGAGTCATTGAGATCCTTTCAGAACACACCTGTCAAGGTTTCTTACAAGGTTATACACTCACTGGCCGAACTGGTATCTTTCCTAGTTACGAGAGTTTCTTGGGTATCATCCATACCATGATGGTTCAATACAGCAAATTCAATAAGATGGCTCTGGAGACGAACTGGAGGACCGGTATATCCTCCATTAATTACATCGAGACCAGTACCTGGACAAGACAAGAGCACAATGGGTTCTCTCATCAGAACCCATCATTCATCGGCGCTGTGCTTAACTTGAAGCCTACAGCTGCTCGAGTCTACCTCCCTCCTGATGCTGTAAGTCTGCCTTTCCCATAAAGAGACACGATCCACTGATGAGGAAAACAGAACACCTTTCTCTCAACAATAGCGCATTGTCTCCGCTCCAAAAACTACGTAAACCTAATGGTCGGCTCAAAACAACCTCAGCCCGTCTTCCTCTCCGTTGAAGAAGCAGACAAACATTGCCACGCCGGCGCCTCAGTATGGAAATTCGCCTCAACAGACGACGGCCTGAACCCAGACGTCGTGCTGGTTGGCATTGGCTCCGAACTCACCTTCGAAGTCATCGTTGCAGCTGCAATTCTCCGTCGCATCTGCCCCGCTCTTCGCGTGCGAGTTGTTAACGTCACAGATCTGATGATCCTGGAGGCCGAAACTCTCCATCCTCATTCCCTGAATAATGATGAGTTCGGGTCTTTGTTTACCACTGATCGACCAATCCATTTCAACTACCACGGTTATTCGAATGAGATCAGAGGCTTGCTGTTCGGGCGTCATAATTTGGAAAGAGTGAGCATCGAGTGCTATAAGGAAGAGGGCAGCACGACGACGCCACTCGATATGATGTTGCGCAACAACGTCTCTAGATATCACGTCATGGAAGCCGCCATCAAGGGCGCTGCAAAGCACAGCCATAAAGTGGCGCTCGACATGACGAGCTTGCTTGGGGATGTCAGGCATCAGATTTCGAACGTACGGGAGTATATCTTGGCTACTGGACGGGATCCAGATGGCGCGTTTGATATTCCAAAGTTTGAGGGTACGGTGTTTGATGGTGGTGCGAAGAAAAACCCTGCCGGTAGGTCGCAGGAGGATGGATTCTTTGTGAATTAAGTTTGGTAGGTAAAAGCGAGTCGCTTCCATGGGTGAAGCTTATATGTAGATGTAATGGATTCGGGATTTGCAACACAGATTACTGTGAATTTTAGCAATGGACAAATGATCCACACCAGCTGTCCTGGAGCGTGAAGAGACAGGTTTGAACGTGACTTAACGAATCGCATCAGGGGGTCTCATTCGGAAAGTGAACGAAGGGCCTTCCCTATCATCACGTGCGAAGCCCAATGCTATTGCGGACAAGCACACCACCTATTTCTGGCCGCTCTACGCCTGGAGGGGTAGTTTCCGGTACATGCGCTCGCACACGCCTCCCTCTTCCCCGAACACACAAGCAAAAAGAGTACAGTCTGGACTCCTGGATACATCCAATAGAAGTGGGTGATATCGAAGAGGTAGATGAGATAAGATGAGATGATAGGAGAGCTTGTGATAGGGAGATGGGAGAGGAGACATATCCAACCACAAATCACCCATCCAGCCACCACCCATCAAAAGAAAGAGGCAGCCACAGATGGCCCTGACGATCGATCAGATCTGGTCTCAGATACGACCTCTTCCTTTCTTCCCGGGTGGCCTATCCCCGAAGCTGATTCCTAAACTTTACAGAAGTCGGATGTTCCGGTCAAACTGGTGGCCACCACTGGTTTTTGTGTTGGAAGGCTTCAAGCAGCCGCTCCAGACCCAGCGATGATAGCGGTTCGGGAGATTCGGATAGGAGGGGAAACACCAAGAAGCTTCTCAGCCATGTTTGTATCGTGGAGGCGGCTGTGGAACGTGCCAGGCACGTGGCTGGGCTCGAACGTCACGTCCTTTCGCAATCGCAAGTCGCTCTCGGCAGGTTGGGATGGAACGCTATTGCGACTCGCGTCTTTACTGTAGCGGCCAAAATTTATATTTATTGTACTGTATATTTTTTTATATTTTGTTTTTCTTGTTGTGAGGAAGCGCAATACTGTTCCTGAAGCGTTTGTAGAAGAAGAGAGAGATAATTGGTCAGGAGAAGGAGGCCCTAGGCTTTGGAAGGTATGAAAGCCAAGTGTGAACCTTATTGTGCAGGGGAAGCTAGAGGGCTTGAGAGGAAACTCCCCTCCCGCCAACAAATGATCACCCGCGAATGAAAGCCAGTTCTAAAACCGGATATTTAAATACAAATACATCATTGATACGGCCGTCGCGAATGAGATTTGTCCATGCCAAGATCAAAGACAATCAGAGATTTTTGAAGCATCAGTCTGTGGCATGTCTGATGGTGGACCAGGATGTGACTACGTTGGCGACAGTGATACGAGAAGAAGGCCTTCTGGCACAGGTTCCTCCGATTATTTGCTTGCAGATCTCCGAAGCGGCAACGTAGAAAGCTTGGCTAAAGCTCAAAACCGCGAAGAACACAAAAGGAGTGTAGCTTAGTATAGCCGTCTTTGCATACGAACCTGTGCTCAGGCAACTACAAGAGATCAAGCAACTATCTCTAGAAGATGACATACTCCATTGGAAGCAGGGAAAAGATCTACCATGCCCTCCCATCTATGTTTATACCACGCTCGACGGATTGCTTGCCATATAGCCACGTCGTTGGCAAAATTTGGAATCTGAACAGGAACGATGTGACAGCGATTTTCTTTGCCCCAGCAAACGAAGATTGTAGAAGTATCCGAGCCATCCAACCCGAGAGCTGGCTCCAAGACTTCTAATAGTTCTTTCTTGCGTCTTTCGTGATTTACTGTTCGGGCCTCCACTACATTCTGGTCCTGCTCCTGGTCAGTAATTCCTGATTTTCTCCCGGCAGGCTTTTGAGTCGTCGAATACGCCAGCATTAACACAAGTTGGGTCCAGAGTGGTGAACGGCATCCATTTTGTTGATAGAGAGTGTGGAGTTGGTCGGGTATTGGAGTAAGGCAAGGGAAGAGACTTAATAGAGCCGTTCGATTTCGACATTTCCAGGCGCGCCCAGCTAGAGATTGCTCTTAGCCGGCTAATTCGCTCCCATTTACGAAGACGGGGCTGGTCATAGTAGCGTAATGGATTGAGCTGCGATAGCGAATCTTGGCCATGGTTAATATCGCGGGATTTTCTTACAATCGCCTGAGTGTCTTCTACAGCAAAAGTTACTGTACAGAAAGTAGCCGTAATCCTCCTTGTTAGTAGGTGCTCACGGCTAATGCATAAGGTGTTAATTCGGGCGTAATCTTCAGGCTCATTTGGAGTCCAAATTAAGTATTTAATGAATAGAAGGGCTCACAGGGGCTACTCCCGTAACATCAGTAGCAATTTAATGGACGTTAAGTAGGTGTGTGGTGAGATTACAGTACTCGGATAATTAAAATTGCTAGTAAAACCACCCTTTTGGACACCTTCGCCGATAAACTCTTACATCCGAGTCTCCAAAAATCCAAAATTTACACCAAAAAAAAGTTCTATATTTCAATCAATATCGACCAATTGCCTCCGTCCCGCCCCTGTTGGAGTGAATTGAAAACTCGATAATCTCGAGAAAACGATTGGATTGGGGTTCGTTGATGGATGAGCCGCCCAATCGTATCGGGGAGTTGAGTGGGCATTCATTTATATATGCCTGCATTACTGGTTCTTTATCTAACATATAAATTTATCAATTGCTCATTACTCATATCCCCCCGTTGCTGTAGCGTTCTCTCAACGGTCACAATATCTGTAAATTCAATTATCCAAGCGTCCATCGTAGATCGATAACCTCTCATATTATATTATTCATCCAAGCATCAAAGACCCACCCCGGCTTTTCCCCAGTCAAACAACGTTCTTCGCCAACCACTCCTCCCACTGCTCTTTAGTCCAACTACTCGAAATGCTATTCTCCACAATCCCATTAAACAGCACCGTCGGCGTGACATGCACGCCCACCAGCCGGTTCGCCTTCACCATCACCTTCACATCATTCGTAACTCCATTCCCGGAATTCAAACTCCCATCAGGGCCCGGCTTATCGCTAATCTCAAGCAACTTGTACACCTCGCCCTCGTCGACGCCCACGCTGCCTGCGATCTTCGCAAGCCGCCTGTACGTCGCGTTGCGCGTCTCGTTAACGACGTTTATGTCGAAGAAGTCGGTTTGCTGGTCGAATAGTGCAGCAGAGAAGAGGAGGAACTTTTCGGGATATAGGCGAAGTACGGCGGCGCCGGCTTCGTGCGTGAGCGTGCTGGAGGGGTGCCAGGGTTGGATTTGCTGCCGGAAAATGGTTACGAGGCGGTCGGAGTAGGGAGAGGAGGTTATGGTGGGTTTGAGTGTGCCGAAGACGGTGGTGAACATCTTTTTGGAGAATGGGCAGACATAGTCGAGGTCTACAACATGGTTATGAGTTAGCGGGAGCAGCGGTTGAGGGGGATTTGGAGTAATAGTGAAGGAGTTTACGGAAGACTCATTCAGGAGGTAGGGACGTACATAGCTCGAGAGTATGGACGGCTTTGGGATGGATGCCCCCTCCGGCGAGCTTTTGGCCAGCGAATTTGGGTGCTAGAGCCATTGGTGATGTACCTTGAGCGTGTTGAAGCTGTTGGAGCTGTTGGAGCTGTTGGAGCTGTATTTCAGAATGGGAAAGGGGATTGTTAAGAATGAAGAAAATCGAAAGACGCGGATAGGCAAATAAAACACCAATTGCGTTTTGAATAATGAGTGATGGTGTTTCGGCAGGGAGGGATGACGACAGCGGGGCCTGGTGTTTGCAGCCTTTGCAGCCTGTCACATGGACCACGCCAGCTGCAGGTGGCAGGTGCTCGAAATCTTGGAGACCTCTTTCATAAAGCAGAAGCAAACAATTCTAAACGAAGCATTTCTCTATGCCTAATTAGAATATACCCTAAGAACATCTCAAAGAGATACAGAAGTGAAGTTTGGGAGCAGCAGAATAAAGAAAAGCCATCGCAAACTGCCCCACCAATTGTCTCGCAAATCCGTCGCAGAAATACCACGAACAAATGAAAGTGTCTGGATATACGGCAGCCCGATGCAACGTGAAACCTGTCAATCCAAAGGTTCCTTTTGTCCAGCCATCCGTCCTTACAAACGCCTGATCCCAGCTAGAACGCAGTCAGGTAGGACGGCCAACCCAAAGTTAGCCGTCAACCAGCCCATTGTTCAAGCATCGCCAATCTCCTCATCAATGACCTCAGCCTCCGCCTCTGCGGGAACCGCAGCAGGCTCCTCAACATTCTTCCTAAACGCCGTCTTGCGAGCGTCCACGTCGTCACGACTGAGATTGCGCATCCACGCATTGTTCATTACAAACCTCTCCTGCATAATTTCATGCCTGGTCTCAGCGACACGCTGCATCTCTTCATTGCCATCGAGGAAGCCGGACCGGACCGCATCGTTTTGCACGAGGTAATCAACACCTCCATGGGGTTCGTTGTCTTTAACACCTTGAAACGCAATCCTGTAACTGGCGGGCTTGATCTTGAACGCCTTCTTTTCCTCAATGGTAACAGTGTCGTAGCGGTCACCAGGAGTCTCTTCGGGTTTGTGGAAGGAATGTTTGAGAAAGGGATGGTGGACTTTGTGAAGACTAATATTCTCCGTGGGTTCGACCAAAGTATACGTGGCGATATAGTAACGGAATTTCTTGGCTGCATTCAGGCTGCTATTATTGAAGGTTGCTTCATCCTTCTTGAGAATTCTTACATTAGCTTCCATCTTGACCGAGTCCTGTAAAGGAAATGTTACGTCAGTATGCTGATCCAATCGTCTCATTTGATTGCGGTGAGTGAACTTACGTATTCGATTTTGTAAATTTCAGCATCCTTAGCTAGCCTCTGGACTGCGTTACGGTATTCAAGCTCCTTTTTGCAAGTCGTTTCTTTATTCGGGCGATCTTTCTTGAACAGTTGATAAATCTCAGCACTTTTGTCCTTGGGGTCGCTGGTGAAGAGGGCGACGCCAAATCTCACTAGAGCACTGAGCAGCCTATCGAAAGAGTAGAGCTGCCAGCCTGTTTGAAGATAGTAGCGGCGAAGAGTATCCTCGATCATGCTTATATCGATCTCGCCTTTAATCTGCTCCTCGAACATGCCCAGTATTTGGTCGTAGTAGTTGGCAGAAGGTGAGGTGTCGCTGAAGAATTCTTCGGGCGTCTTATCGATCATCTTGAGTTCAGCGGCAGCTTTCCATGCCTTTGCCCGTGCGACTGTCTCCCGAACCTCTGCTTCATTCTGTTTGATGTTCAACAGACGCTCGTAAAGAATGACGAACATTCTGAAGAAGCAGTAGAACTGGAGGTTGCAGTACATGTTGTACGAGTCGCGAGAGTATGGTTTATTCGCATCGCGGCTATCTGGGCTAGGGTCATCTGTTTCGGTAGCATATTCAGCCCATCTTCGGCCAGCACGATCTCCCTTTCTTCCGCTACTATTAGAGCTCTCGGCGGCGCCAGCCAACTCCTCTTCGACAGCGGAGCTAACTTCAGGAGTACTGTCTCGGCTGCCGGACGCAACGCTATCCTCCTTGTCCTTTCGGCCTGGTTTGCCACTACGACCGCGGTCGAGGACACCACGTAGTAATGTGGCTTTTTTCCCTTTATGCAACTTGTGAGAGAAGCCGTCGTCAGGACTAGGAGTCTCCTCATCGCCAGACTCGTTGACAGGCGAGCCGTTTGCCGAGGTTTGGATGCGCTGCTCGAACACGGCAGGATCAATGCCGAAGAAGAGCGGCACGAATTCTTTAATGAATGTGACGACTCTCGTGTAGTCAGTAGTGTGACTGTGTTCAACGTACGTGAGGATAAGCCGGGACGCATCAAAGAGCACATCCTGGTCTTTGAACGGATAAGCAAATTGATACGGCGGAGTTTGGATCTCTTGGATCTCAAGTTGGCGTCGCTGCTCCTCGAATTTGACCTGAATCTCATTCTGCAGGGTTTTGAGTTGGAATTGGCGCTTGTCGGCTTGCTTAGACACAAGGCTCTGATGGTCGAGGGACTTCCAGAAGATTTTCTGGGTCTGTTCACGCCAGACTTTCTCCCACTCCCTCTGGGCAGCCTTCCATTCCTCCAGCTTTTGCTTCAGGCGATTCAAGAGGATGGGAATGACGTTGTACGGCTGAGCAAAGAGCTCGGCAATAACCTCTCGACCCTTCTCACGACCATAAATCTTCATAATGACTCGCTTGTAGATGGTCTCGCTCTGTCCACCGAGGCCGGCTGGCAAGACAAAGTTCAGTCTGTCTTCTGGGGCAGTTTGGAGGAGTTGCGAGGCAATCGGCTCAAGCTGCTGGATGGTGCGAAGACAGGCTTCAATGTTGAAATCATAATCATGACGCTCTTCCTCAATGCGATGAAGACCTTCCTCAAATTGGTTCTTACGGTGAGCGACGAACCCGGAGTCTTCAGAGGCCCAAGTTGGATGAGAAGCCCATTCATCATTGAGGACAGACTTGCAGAGTTGATCACGACCACTGCAAGGCCGTTCTCGTTCCTACAGAACGAAGAAGTGCGTCGTTAGTAATAATTGATAGGAAAAGAGAGGAAATGATATGAGCGTAAAGAAAAACTTACCCGCTTCGGCAAAAGCCTATAGCTTGGACCCAGCCCACGACAGTTGGACAGAGCAACTCTGGAAGTGACCGTCTTGGCCTTCGTCTGTGTCAGCTCTGTCTCGTCTACTCCTAAGAAGGTCTTGAACCAGGCGAACAATTCAGGGTTGCCGCCGATGAAGCGCTGTGAGCGACTGAGGAGAAAAGACTTGTCAATGAGGTCTTGCGAGAAGAGGTTGCAAAGCTTGAGAAATTCATTCATATTGTTCTTGTTTCCGATGAACTTCTTGGCGCGATCGAAAAAGGCCAATTCCTCATGAGTAGCAACAGTCGTAATGGTTGGCGGGATCGGTTCGGGCATCGCAGGTATTAATGTTGGTGAGACGGCTGGGCCATCTGGAACGACAGGTTGCTTCGCATTATGTGTGGTCTTCGCGCGCTTTGAGATATATCCGTCAGCATCTCTATATCCTGCGATGGTAACACTACTGGTATCACTTGCCCTCCGCTTCCTGCTTCGGATCGGCCCAAGTGGGTCGCCGGTGTCATGAAGCAGAGAGGGTAGAGAAACAACACAAGATTCAGATAGGTGCCGCAAGCGCTCTTCGGAAAGTGGAAAGTCGTCCATGATGCAGACGTGCCAGTAGCGAGATAATCGAAAGAAAACAATAGAATGATAAGGACAAGTTCTGATCAACAGAATGTTCTCTCAAGATGTGTTGGAAGAAGAATGTGGACAATAGGAGAAAGAGCGAGAGAGTGGTGGAGTTCAAGCGCAGGCAAGGACTGAAAAGTGGTAAAAGTGGTCCGTGCGCTATTGTTCATGACACTTGAATAAATGAATATCGCGCGAGACAATACGAACAATAGGAATTGTGCAGCACAATAGAAGAAAAAAAATGCATACCTTTGCGAGACTGCCTTGACCATATCCTGTCCTCAGGTTCGCATTTCCTACATCCGGGGCCATGGACGTAGCTGCAGTGGTTGAGGTGGGCCCAGGAACCTGCCTATCCCCTCGTTTCCGCTTGTTGTCTCTATTGGCAGTTGGTGTTGGCGCGAAGTTACCCATGGGAGGCAGTCGTGAAGTCTCTGTTCGAGGTGTTTGATGCTGGTTAGTTGTCGCTGGTTGATACCCAGTATCACCCCGTACGTTGCTCAGCATAACCGCGTCTTCAGCGGCGTGTCTTGCTGCTTGCTGCTGAGCAGCTCTGTGTTGTGCGGCAGATTCGGGGAGAAATTGCTTGAAGTCCTCGAGTAGATCTGGGGCGGAATTAAAAAGAGTTGTAACTTGCGCGTACACGTCTTGGATGGGTTTTGACTCTCGCTGGTACGTCTGCAGAATTTCGAGAAACTGTTTGTATATGTCTGGCTGAGTTGCGAATCGATTCTGGGTGAAGTTTAGCGTCAGAGACTGTATTGGATGCACAAGATATCGGAAGGGCCGAAATTTTACCTTGATCTTGTTCACGTAGCTGATAGCATGGTTGAACTCAACAGGGCCTCTTTTCTCTCCAGCTGGACCGACACCGAGCGCTTGAGCCCCATGACTAGCTCCATTCACAGTTTGACCAGGAAGCGGTGTAGAAGCATCCGCACTCGGCGAAAGTATAGACCGGCCTGTAGCCGCTGAGACAGCGTTCTGAAGTTGCGACACGCCTCTCTGTTCTTGCTGGTGAGCCATTGCAGCAGCAGTGGAGGCCGCGTCTTGGTGATTCCGCTGAGCAGCAACTTCCGGAGATAGGGGTGCTTGGTTATTTTGGCTTTGCTGATTAATATATAGCTGATGGCCAAGATTGCGATTACTTGGACTAAACATGGCTTCCTGAGCTTCCTGTTCGCGAGCCTGCTGCCAGTTCCCACTCGCGCCCCGAGAACCGGAGTCATAGTAAGGGCTCTCACTAGGCCCCGTGCCATTTCCATTAACTGCAGAACTCCGAGGAGCCGACAGTGGCCGCGGGACTGGCATTGACTGAACTGTTGTGCCCATAGGCGTCGTGACTCTGATCGCATTCGGGTCGCCGCCAGTGCCACATTCTATTTTATACCCAGGGGGTAAAAAGGTATTAAAGCCTTGGATGAGGTTTGGATTGCCTGCGAATAGTGTAGACACCCTCTCAATTACGCCTGGCGTATCGATGCTAATGACAAGGTTAGCAACAGGTACAGGCATCAGGACCTATGCAAAGCTTCTTACGCTCCGCTCTTAAAATCTTTCATAATGTCTAAAAATCGATTGTACACATCTGGATGATTCGCGAACTGTACCTTGACTTGGTCAAGATAACTGAGCGCGTCCTGTTCCCATGGCTGTCAGTATCCGAAACGGAGCATTCTTCTTCTTGGGTGTCTGAGCCCACGGCTATGACTTACGTTGAGAATCGGCTGCTGACCTTGGCCCATCACTAAGGGACCAGGCTGCATACCGGGCCCGCCAAAAGGCATGAGCATCGACTGCTGCGGTGGAGGCTGAACCGCATGCTGCATTCGCGGCGTAGTATCGGCTTGCTGAACAGTTGCAGCTCCAAAGATATTTCCTGGGCCATTAGGCGCGCCAAGAGGTGCAGAGAGCGCGTTCGGCCCTCCCAATGGTCCTGAGTTTCCAAGCAGCCCATTAGGCCCATGTATTGTTCTCGTTGACGGAGCGACCGCAACAGGCTGGTGGATTTGAATTGGCCCTGAGTGGTTCTCATGGGCGACATGTTCATGCTGCTGTCTATCGCGGATCTCGCGTTCTCGTTGTTCAGCCTCCCGTTTTGCCATTTCTTCCGTGTTGGACTCTATGTCGCGTTCTCGAAGTTCCCTCTCCAGGTTCGCTTGGTTTTGCGCATGCATCTGGGGCTGTTGAAGAGTTTGCGAGATGCCCGGTAACGAGTATCCAGGCCCTTGCATAGCTCCCTGATAGCTATGGGAACCCGGTGCGGAGTCTTGATTGGAGGAGGGTGGCCTCTGTGTGGGTTGATTAGGAGAAGGTTGGGTCGCTTGGGTTAAGCCGGTGAGCGCGGGCAGGTTATGACCTGGGGACTGGTTCGAAGGGTAGAAAGGAGCTATCCCCATCCCATCCCACGGTCAGTAAAATGTAACATGGGTAGTTAAGGGAAGAGAAGGGTGAGAGGGGTGTACCTGAAGGCGGGGGCAAAACAGGTCCTGAGCCTTGAACAGCAGGAGTCTGTGATGCTTGCTGCTGGGACACATTATTGGCACTGTTGAAGCAATAGTTAGCTCGAAACTTGTCGAATTCGGAACCAAAAATCAGGTCCAGGGTAGCTTGGTCCATGACAATCTGTTGCGACCAGGGAGAGCTGAGCAACAGGACTTACCCAAATGCACCCAGAGGTCTCGGCGGTTGTCCCTGACCCTGTTCTGCTGTTTGTTGTCCCGTTCCAGACACTGTCGCCTGCGCCGGTGGCCACCCGTCGCGAGGTGCAGGATTCATAGCCGGCGTTAGAGTTGCGCGTCGGTCTTAAGCAGCGTGAGGCGACAAGAGCATGGACAAAACTCCAGTTGGCGAGTGGGTATATCTAGATTCTTAGCTCGTGAAGAGCTTAGGATCATGGGATGGTTCGTTTTGTAGGAGTAGCAAGTATTTTTTTGGGGGGGGTGGAAAAGCTCCCACAGCGTCGGAGCGGGAGGAGGCAGATCAGAGCGCGGGCGACGCTTGAACGGAGCCACGAGAACGAGGTTCTGTATAAGGTAAGGAATCAAGGTAGAGCAATGGCTCTTCGAAGAAGGGAGTAGCAGGCTTCTTGGAAGCCTTCACGACCGGCCAGGTGCTGGGTGAATGAGTAGGCAGGTATGGGTGATGGGTTCAGATTCAGCGCTGCTTTGGGCGAGCCAACGGAATCGGCGAGAAATTGTCCGGATTATTTCAGGGCAGAAAAGCGCCACGAGGGTATCACGTGCTATTCACGTGTATAGCAGCACGTGAGGGGTATTCCGGCGCCTGAGGCCACAATTATATTTCCCATGCAAATGCGGACACAAGACTCAATGCAAGGTGAAGCCGGTTGTGTGGTGACAACATATATCTTATATACCAACAAGATTCAAAACGCATATCACGTACTTAAAAGGTTCTATATGGCTGTGCTGCTCTCTGCTTCACTAACACTGGCGAATATCCCGCGCCTCTACCCCATGACAATGGCAAAATGCCCTAGGGTTACTGTAGAATAGAGACCCAAAAATTCCTAGATAGAGAGAAACAGTCCAATCTAGAATATCCATTAGAAAGACTCGTTGATATCGAAAGAGTTCAAACAACTGCAAGTATAAAGGCATGTCAGCATAACTCTCAACGAGAAGTACGGCAATCTATCTGAAGCACGATCGACCCGTTACGGTGTGTAGAGCAGCCTTCCAACGAGGCCCATTCTTCGGTGGCGTCAAGAGAAGAGGCTTTGAGAACTCCATCAACATCATAATTGAGACTTCTACGACGCCTAGTGCGCTATACACTCCCTGCGAATTTTCATTGCGAAGGATCATAAGGATTTCCTGTACGCGCCGACCTCTCCTACAAATGCAGTCCGGGTCAGAGAAGCGACTAGGTCACAAAGTCAGCGTGATCATTTTAATCAACTTCTTGACTTTGCCAGAACTAAATATATGCATCAAACCCTCAATCGCTGTACGTGAAGAACCCAAGGAACACTTGAGATGTAAATAAATACTACCGGACATCGCAATCTAGGCAAACGACAACTTAATTCACCATTCGTCCTCGGTTGCAGGACGTCGACCCTGCATGGCTGCCTGTCGCTGTCTAAGAGCTTCCGCCAAACCTCCAGCTATGCTCCCACCGCTGTCCCTTGCCCCTGTGTCACTGCTACTTGTCCCACTTCCGGAGTAGCCACTATCTCGTGGCGCCGGAGCTGGTGCAGGTTTCTTTCCAGCTGGACGCTTCGCCGGAGGAGCAGGGGGCGCCGGCTTGGTGCGGGTGCCGTTACTTGATATGCCATTTAAAACAGGTGGTGTAGGTACAGCGCGAGGCGCTACAGGTGGTGGGGGAGGAGGAGCTGGTTGGTTGACAACTTCTTCCAGGTATGCTGATGGAGCCCAGCCTGACGCTGATTTGTTTAAACGGCTTGCCAACCACCAACCTAGGACGTATTAGCGCACGTGATGCAGCACATAGGTCGCATCGACTAACCATTGCCCTCTTTTTGAGTCACTAGTATCACCTCATCCTTCTTGAGGCTGAGCTCGCCAGCAGACTGTCCCAGAAAGTCGTACAACGCTCGATATGTCGGTTCCTTAGGCGTAGGGGCAGCTGCAGGTGGGGGTGGAGGAGGTGGAGGGGCACGTGCAGATACTATTGATGATGATGATATATTGCGAACATGCGCTGTGCCGTTTGACAAAGCAGCAACAGGTTGGGGGACTGGCCTCGGTTGTGTAGTGGCTTGGTGCTGAGGTGTCTGCCTTGACTGAGCCGGACGATTTGCAAGCTTTGACGGTGCACCACCAGGTCCTCCAGGACGCAGTAGCTTTCCGCTTGTGATTGGCTTGCCCGCCACTTGCTTGCCCCGGGGAGTGGGCCGGGACACTGAATTCGGCGGCTCCCCTGGACCTGTATGTATACTTCCGCTTTTGTATATATCGTCCCTGGGCACTGCAGGATCTTTTATTACCTTAACTGAAGCCGGTTTCCCAGGTTTCTTGTTGTAGTCAATGCTACCTATTGTAAGTTCTGTGCAAAATCGATAAGGTGGTGTACTCACGTGTTCCCGATTTTAAGATTCAATGCTCCACGAGTTAATATCGTTAGATGCGTGAAGAATTCAGTCTTGAAGACGCAGTTTACAAGGGGATCCGGTTCTTGAGGCGAGCCCACTCCGATGGAAAACCAGTCATCCTTCAGTGTTGATGTGCTCACATACCGAACTGCTCCGACACCGATAGTTCGCTCTGCTTGTATCGATATTTGTCGATTGACCATAACTTGCTTAACAATATAGACGTTCTTCTTCGTGAGAATCAGTATTCGAGGCTCCGGTTTGCTGGACCGACCGAGCTTCGAAACCAGCAGCTCAGCCCTGCACGAGAAGAGAATCTCCTCACTTCCACCAATGTTAATTGAATTCCTTATCACCTCTCCAGGGCCGCCTCTATTGCCAACACCCAAATAATCTCCGAGGAAGCGGCGTGAGCCAAGCAAACTGAATCGCCGTCGCTCCTTGCGTCCCTGCAGAATTTGATGACCCTGGTCTCGAACTTGAATGAACTCCAAGCCACCATTGACCCTCCTCCAGAACCGCTGTATGCGGATGGCGCACTCTGTCCGGTACCGAAGATAGTTCCTCCACGCGCGTTGGATTCGTATTGCCATGTTATGCCAATACCGGTCACGCATGGTTTCCAGAGCAAACAAGGTTTCTGGGGTTTTGATAAAGACCTTCGTAACACCCATCTGGAACTCTTCCGCAGGTATACTAGTATCCTTGAGAATCTGTTTCGAGCCTGTCTTGTAATCGCCGTTCCATGTATATTCTCCAGCATATGAGGTTTTTGGGGAGAGCAGGAAGAATCGTTCGACGAACTTTTCGAAAGTTTGGCGGGACGCAAAACCAGCACGACGAATCCTGACGTTCTCCTGCAATCCAAGATACTTGATCTGATGGAGAACATTCGGTACATTGTATTCAGACGGTGATTTATTTTCGTTTGGTTTGATAGTTCGGATGTACGACGGTGAAGCCTTCATTAATGTAGCCACCAGGTCATTTGCTGAAGCCTTGATTTTGTCTCCGGCAGTTGGGGGTCGTCGCTTGTTGTCTTGGTCCACTTGGTTTGGGAATAAGACATGGATGAAATTGTTGGAGCTCTGGCTAACCAGGTTGAGCAAGTCCTTCAAAAGTTGATCTTTGTTTTTATCGGTCATACCATCCACAGCGTATGATACATCACCGGCATAGTGTTTTATGATAAACTGGCCTTGTCTCGGCTGGAAATTCGTATTCGAGGAAAGAGCGTTGAGCCTTTGAACAAACGTCTGATCTGCAGCAGTAGGATCCGCGTGTGCAGTGGCACATGCGTCGTTTAAGGCGGCGAAGACACCCGGTGGCCGCTTCTCCTCTATCAGATCGCACACGACCTTGTTGTCGAAGTACTTAATCGGTGTCCATTGAATCTGTTCCCTTGCATACTCTTCTTGTTCTGTTCGCAGTGTCAATTGGATAAAAATCTGCTGTAACTTTTCGTTGACATAGTTGATGCAAAGTTGCTCAAAGCTGTTCCTTTCGAAGATCTCGAAACCGTAGATATCAAGGATACCAACCGAATTCGCCATGATCCCACGAGCTTTCAATGAAGCATTGACTCTTTCCACAATCCAGTCGAACATATTGAAGTAGATTGCTTTGGCGAGAGCATCTCGTACCGATGTTGCTTGAGCAGGGTTAAGGGGTACGTCGTAAATAGATCCTCTTCGTCCGCCACGGCTAGTCTCTACCACTCTCAGAGTGAGAGCTTTGTTGACATGCGCTGACTCAACTTCGAGAAGATAAGCAACGAAATCGACAACTGACTGATCGACAATAGTAGCATTCCCAGAATCGTCTTCCGCAAACGAAACATTCCCCAGCCAGAGAATAGCAGCGAGCATTCGGAAGATGTTGTCTTGTTCGGCCTGCACGAGACCGATGATATTCATGGCATCTAGCGTTTCTTTGAAATCAGCATGGTCGTCTATTCCTTGGACATCGTAACACTTTGATTTGCTGGTATAAATGTACGACTGTGGTTGTTGTACGCCGAAAGTCTCTAATTCGTCGGTCAGTAAACTCCAAAAAAACTGTGGATACATGTATATATACCCCGATAATTCGACGATGCGGCTTTAGTGAACTGATAGAATATATGGAAATTGCGCTCGTTCGTGATCTGCCCAACTACTCGGGACTTTTCCAGCAGATAGTTATTGATGTTCGCTCCTACAGGTTCACCCTGCGAATTAAACTGAATTTCCAAGTACTTTCCAAATCTCGAAGAGTTATTGTTTCTCAGCGTCTTTGCGTTTCCAAAGGACTCTAGTAAAGGATTCGTGGCCAGCACCATGTCTTTAATCTCCTGAATCGAGGAGTTGCTCCCTCCTGACACATTCGCAATGTACTGCATTATCCGCTTGGCGGCTTCCGTTTTCCCAGCACCGGATTCGCCGGATATGATAATACATTGGTTTTCCTTGTATCCGTTCATGTTGTAATAGGAGGCCTCGGCGATGGCGAAGACGTGTGGAGGCATCTAAGAAACTTTAGACCCTAATCCTTATGAGTGTAATTTGGAGGACTGACTTCCAACCTATTCTTGCCTTTGTAACTGCTGAGAACATCGTCGGTGTATATACCCACTACCCACTGTCAGCATGGCCAGTATGTGCGAAACAAGATGTAGCGTACAGTCGCGGAACGGATTGACGGAAACCAACACATGCCCAATGTATGTCTAGCATCGTGTCAATGAAGAACCTCACAAGCCATCCGTGCTGCATAACAAGCCGGCTTGCCATAGTGGCGGGGGTCCACGTACGTAGATCTCCCCATTATCGAACCTCTTCTTCAAATTGTCGTTTATTGCTTCGTTCGAGATCTTGCTGATCAAGGTAAGGTCCGACACCCCCACTTCCTTCTTCTTCGTTGTCTCGAATACAGCTTTTTTTGCAAACTGGGCCTTGGGCCCGCTGCCTGCAGCAGCCGTCTGTTTAGAGCTACTGGCGTCCTTCTTGCGTCCAGCGCGCTTCGTCACCGCCTAAAGGGATAGCATTGTGTTAGAGTTGCACGATTGAAAAAGAGGACTGAGGTGTGGAGAGTGAGTATACCATGACTGGTGCCCAAAAATGTCCTCAGATCCAAAGTGTTTCGAGGTCCCAGGGTCTCCGGAGCCTGACAGATGTGTCACGCGAATGAGGTAGCTGATGAGGATAAAGGAATGCGAAAGGTCAGCACAAAGTGCGGCAGGATTTCAAGGGGGAGGGAGTGGAAAAAGTTAAGTTGAGAGTCACAGCTCAGTAGGAAGACAGCGTCGCAATCGCCCTTGATGTCACACGCAAGATTAACTGCGAGGCGGAGGCAGCAGATTCGGAAACAAAAGGCCACAGCCACAACAGAGCCAGGACGCAATTCGATTCTCTCTCACACACAAATAACGACGCGCAACTCTTTGGTGATGTGCGCGTAATCCGTAAGGCCTAACAAGGCCTCGTTAGGCTCCAGCCTTTTTTGCCATGTCTATGTCAGATCGTAGTACTAGAGCACCATGGAGGCCAATAACTTCGCCCAGGCAGCATTTAAGCACACATCCAAAGTCATCTCAAGGAATCTTTAGCCATTTGTACAACACAAAGCTATTCAAAGATGCAAGGCATCAATCCAGGCACGACACGCCGATACCAATATCGCCGGCTTCCTAAACGCCACTGCTGATAAAATACCCAGAAACTCCAAATAATGCGCTCATGACTTTGGTTCGTCTCCTCCAAAACGCCCAACAGTAACCCAATCTTGCTTCTTGTTATTTTCAAGCTGCGGTCCTTCCCACCGTAACTTTTCCGGATGCGATAGACAACCAAGACCACCAGCAGCGACCCACTGGTCCATGACGGTGATTATGAACACGAGCTTCTGCCTAAGCGCATTTGCTTCTGTAACCTTTCTGAAGGACATAGTCACTTCTGCCGATCCATACAAGAGGTTCTGGAGAGAGCTCTTCAGGATCTCGCGATTTCGAATGTACTTGAACGGAACATCGCCAAATTTTGCGAGATGCTCTGTAGCTTCTAGTGAGAGGCAGGTAAAGACGCACCATCCAGCGTCTGACGAGAACACCAACTTTGTGTGATCAGGGAAGTTGAACTGATAGACCGCTGTTAAAGACGAGGTTCAAAAGGCAAAACAGGTTGGAACTCACCTGGAACGAGGAATCCCCGAAACCCCAGACACCAACGTTCCCTAGCCGTTGGTAGAATCGCACAAAGGAAGATGGAGCTGGTTCCTTTGCCGCTGGGACTGGAGTGCGCCCTTCTGCCTGTCCCAACTGCTGGCACATATACTTTCCAAACTTCATCCAAATCGTGCTCGTTGCTCGCCTTCGGTCCTTCCCAACTTCGATTGCTCGAAGCCCATCATTAGCGCAATCAGCGTAGTACTCCAGCGGGATTTTGTCGATGGCTTTGGCGTCCTTTGCTACTTCCTTGAGATGCGTGTAGCCATCACGAACAACCACATGCGTCACTGGATGTTGGGGAGTTGCGTTAACGATACAGCCAATGCTGCCGTCTTCGAGGACATACCCCACGCCATGTTTCCGGGAATAATCTACCCATTTTGATACAAATGGGACATTCGGAGGGTCGGATCGACGCGAAACCGTGGGCTTTTGAGCAAGAGCCCGTGCCACGTTATCTCGAAATTTTGAAACCTGCGCAAGCACCGTTACAGGGTCCGAGAAGGGGACTATTGAAGTGTCCGGCTCAGCTTTCAGGCTATCCGTCTTAGGGGAAGATGACACTTCAGGCGAGGATTGATGCCTCTCCGGATGCCTAACAATAACGTCGGGCTTCTCGCGCTCGGTTGCTTCTTGCTGCGTCTCCTGTTTTACCGTTGCTGCGTCTCTTGTTGACATCGTGCGCTGTACTGTACGAGTATATCTGGGAGCTCGAACAGGTGCTGAGCCTGGGGTAACTCGATCTTGGTTCGAGATCTTTCGAACGGATCTCATTCGAGTGGGTTTCTCCGCGATCCTCCTCGCGTTTTCTGGCTCTTGGACGGGCTCAACATTCTCTTTTAATGGTGGGCTTCGTTCTTCCTTCACTGTAGTTCGATGGGATGGCACTTTTGTACGGCCGTTTCCTGTAGTCACCAGCAATGCATGCCCTTCGGACGAGGATTCCTTCTCCTCAGCAATCTCGCTCAGTCCGTTAGGAAGTTGTGCTGGCCATTGTGTGCGTTCCGGGAATGGTAGGTACACGATGTCCTTGGAAATTGGCATGGCGGGCTGTTTGCCCGAGTCGATCTCTTTTTGGCAGTCCCTAGCTACAGATCTGACTTTCTTGCCACCGAAGACCGTGAACGTCTGTCCGGGTGCGTATTCCCCAACTCCGGACGCTTTGCAAATCTGGAACCATTCATCCGAGTATCCTCGTCTAATCGTCGAAGCCGTGGGAGGGTAAATCTTTGGCCATTTGGGTACTCGAGATGTGTAGACTGAATCGAGCTCCAAAGGAATGAAAGCCATCTTGAAGAATGCATGGCTGACAATTTGATCTGGGGTCGGGCGATCGTCTTCGGGAACTAATAAAGATCCAACAACATCGCGCAGGTCTTCAGATATTTCGTTCGGACATTTCGATAGTTCTGGCCATGAGTATTCACGACTCCTCAGCTTCTTGTAGATGTCATCCCTCTTTGGGGCATGGAAAGGCGCTCTTCCTGTGGCAAGGGTATACCTGGACTGGTCAGCAAACCGGACAACTCGGCAGTAAATCGAAATGCTCTCACATTATGATTCCAATGGCCCACAAGTCCACCTTCTCATTATGCCCCTTTCCATTCTTCTCAAGGACCTCGGGCGCCAGGTAGTTCGGTGTCCCACACATTGTGGTCCTACGCACTGAACACATCTCGGTCTGCGAAACTAGAAGGGCTGCTAGTCCAAAGTCTCCAACTTTGATGTTCATGTCTTTATCCAAGAATAGATTACCGGTTTTCAAGTCTCGATGGACAATACTCCGATGATGAAGATATTTGATCGCTCCGCAGATCTGGATTGTGAAACGACGAATCTCTGGCATAGTAAAGTACTTTCGCTTCTTTATTGCGTCGGCGAGTGACCCGCTCTCGCATAGCTCCAAGACTACGTACGTGCTCAATTCGAAAGAAAATGCCCGGTAGAATTCGACGATGTTGGGATGAGACAATTTTGAGTGTATTTGCAACTCAGTCACAAACTACGCATCATCAGCAACAGACACTAAAGACATCGGTTCAATTCATATATGGGTACCTTTTGTGCCAGTTTGGCAGGCTCCATCTTTGACTTCACAATCTTCAACGCGATTATATTTCCTGTCGGCTGGCCTCGGTCAAGAAGCTCTGCGCGGTGGCAGATGGCGAATCCGCCTTTGCCGAGTTGTGGTCCAGTAGCATATTGGAATCCTGAAGGATCACTCACCACTGCTGGCGGCGCATCAGCGTGGACAGACATTAGCTAAGTGGGTGGTGGTGTTGGTCGTTTCGTCGTGGATGCTGAAGATGTTCCAATGTTGGGTTGAGAGCAGATCAACAAACAAGCGGGCGTTACCCTGGCACTTGCGGTAAAGGGCAGGGATGGCCATTTGTAGCGAGTGGGGGCCGAAAATACTCCGAAGGCAACTTCGACAAGTTCATTCGTACCGACCGCCCGAAATAATTCAATACTACTCAGAAACCCTCAGATTTTCACCTAAGGTGGTGATGGCTCTCCTATAACAGCACTTCGTCTCATATTGGCATGAGACGCAGCGCACCCGATGACCGAGATTGATTCTACCATTTCCTACCGGCATTCCGTGCATAAGTGATACGTGATACATGATACATCATGTCTCTTACCCTCAAGATCACCTCTCTTTTCGTGAGGACCCTGGCCAAGCCGCTCGCTGTACGTTTTGATGTGTTTAATATATTTCTAGACTCAGGTGTTGACAGTGCCATTATAGAACACGATCAAGAGGAATGCCCACGAGCACGAGCGCTTCCGGAAGCTGTGCGTTAAGTTCGCACAAGGCCTACACCGAATTGACATGAGGATGCGGCTCGGCCTGCTACAAGACCCAGCCGTGATCGATCGGCAAATAGCAAAAGAGGTTGCGGAAGCAGAGGCGCGGAGGAATCGAGCTCAGGCTCCGACGGTCAAGACAGAGGCACAGATGAAGGCGGAAGAGGCTCTCACAGCTAAAGAGAGAGAAGCTATCAAGAAGAAAACCGAGGCGGCACATAAAAAGCCTCCTCGCATTCGCCCACTATCCGAAGCAAAGGCTATCGAGACTGGAGCCAACTTTGTCTCTGAAGCATTCATATTTGCTGTGGCCGTCGGCGTTATTGTTTTCGAGCAATGGCGCTCAAGGAGGAAGGACAATGCACGGCGGTCGGACATGGAAGAGCAGATGGATGCGTTGAACGCTAGGCTGCAAGCCATTGAAGCCGAGCTGGAAGTAGAGAAGGCCAGATACACTCTTGAGCCAAAGCAGAGCAAATTGCTTGGCTTTTGGAAAAGCAAGAAAGAACCGCAAAGCCCAGCGGAGATTAACAAAGAGAAAATCAAGAAAGAAGAAATTAAGCCATCCGTGGAACTGCCGCTAAAGGAAGCCCCGATAGTTGAAAAGCAAACTTGAGTTTCGGATAGTCTGAAAACTCCCCAATCTTTTCCAACGCTACGTCATCCGAGTCCCGTCACCAGCAGTACTGTAACTATTTGCTCGACCTTTCCGATATGGGAAGGCACCATATCATCCTGTATTCTCCTCTTATGATACCTGAATGATTCTCCACCTTTCAATATTTCTCCTCTTCTATTAAGAGAAACCAAAAAGTCATCGGTAACATATTCATCGTACCCCCCTCTTTTGAGACAACACCTCTTCCCTCATGGCGGATTCACCGTGAAATATTCGGCATTAGTATTTTGTCTTCGCCTACAAAGACGCACAATATTGGATGCGCGGCTCGAGCTTTAGAAGAATATGAGATAGATGGAAGGATATATTAGAGGAAAGGGCCAATTAGGGCGTATGCTTATTGTACATAAATGAGGCCCATTGTAAAGTATGTAACACCACTTTTCGCCGACACCAACGACCCGCCTCTGTCCTGACTTTAGGCGGTCGGGGGGCCATCAATCCCAAGCTCCATCGGCTGTCAGACCTGTTTCAACGTGAAATGAACTCTAACCCAGCCACCCATTCAAGCTGCACGCACGACCAGACACAGCGATATTTCGCTGTTTTGAGCGAAACGCGCTTCAAATAAAAAATCAAATTTATGATCAGAGAAAGAAAGTACTCCAGTTTCATGTCTGGCAACAGCATCCAGCGATTTTTTGCTCTATGGAACGAAACTGGCGCCAAAGTTCTGAGGTTGAAACCCATCTTGATTCCTCATCCCTACCGCTACCATGCGCGTTAGAGAACAGATTTATTGTTACATGTTGGAAGCTCTGCGGTACAACACTATCTTAAAGCAGTAGCCGTAATGTATAATATCTAATCACACTCGTTTGTTTTGTCCTTAATGGGCTGGGAGGGCCTAAGCAAGTTTGGTCTATCTAATAGTGTAAGTTTTATAGAGGCCTTTTCTCACGGGCCAAATCTACTGCGCTCCTCCAGGACAAATTGAGAGGGTCCCCAATACAGCGTAGAGGACCTCGTTGAGCTTGTCCCATCCAATATAGTACATCCAAACATTTCGCCAGATTCACGATCAAGATAAGAGCCAAAGCCAAAGTATAGGAAATGTTCGTGAAACTAAAGGAGAGGCTTAGGGGTCTTGTCGCATGGACAAAAACAGGTTAGAGGGCTTCGGGGCCCCTTAGGGTCATGTCGTTTAATACCCACTCAAAGTAGACGTGAATAGCTTCAAGGGCTTAGGCCTATGCGACAATCTAGGTATGTAAGAGCAGTGGTTTTACATGTGTACTTGCTGGCTTAAATAATTTAAGCCGTGCGTTAGCAATAGTTAAGGGGAGGAAGTCAACCAGACCTGATCAAGTATCAGATAAATGAACGTTGCGAATTACAAAGAGGTCATTAGAGGCGTACTCCAAGCCGCGCCGAAGTGAGAATAATTGGCGTGGTTTGCATTCCTAGGGCCTCGACGACGACGAGGAGGAGGAGGAGGAGGAGGAGGAGGTGGTGGTGGTGGTAGATTCCTGTTTGTGGCTACCATTTTAAATCCACTTGTTTTGCTTCCAACTTATGGAGGAAACTTGGTGGGGATAGTTAGGATCGTTCCAGCTTTGGTGGATGCCAGCGATGAAATTGGGTTAGACTAGATTCCTAGAGTTAGGGATGTGTACTGGGATCCTGGAACTTTGTTGCCCGAATTTCTGTCCTTGGTCTGGACGCTTGACTTTCCCTCCCTGAATCGTGTCTTGGGTGTTGGTTGTCGTTTTAGAGCCTCAATCGAGGCCGAAGATCATTATGAGGGCCGGTCCAGTGGAGTTGCGTCATTGATGAGTGCTGGTGATTGAAGGAGACAAAACTATCGTAGGCCTCGCTGGTGGCAGTTCACCTTGCTACGTCCGTGACATACGTGTTATCTTGTTGATTAACGGTCAATAATGGCCTCGGAACGGCAGCATCATTGGCGTATTGATCGAATTCTGAACATGGAATTTCTCTTCCTTACTTCCACGAACTATGTTGTCGGTGTGCACTATCCAAGGCAGGGTGGCCGTCTTTCCAAAGCTGTAATTCAATAAGCAAAGTGGCCGACACTCACGTGTAGCTTCTTGCGACCTTCGCAACAGTATGTAAATTTGCAAGGGAGCTGGCGGTGAAAATAATGGAGGAGTTGCTATAACAGAAGCGTCAATTCGTAACTTTTGAATCGAGCAATGTGGTTCGTTTCTTTCCTTCACTCTTCTGGATGCCACTAAAAAATGGCGGTAGAGAGGTAAGATGAAAATGGAATTCAATCACGTCCAACTTTTATCGATAAGCTCTCGCTATTAGTATTGATTGGCTCGTTTAATTTACCCAACTCGTCCGATTGATTATATCTTTATCGATAACGGTTGGATTGCAGTCGATGTTGCAAGGGATTGTCTCTATCCATACCCAATCTTAGCATCTCTCTTAAATACCGAAGTAAATAAGCGCTGATTACGAATAGATCAAGACTAAAAATCAAGATCCGGAGATCATCAAAAAAGTATCGAAAGCTGAATTGTCGCTCAGAACAATCGACAAATATCGTCGGCGTCGTCGTCGTCGTCTTTTGTTTACGGCAACCATCGCCGAAATTTGCCGCATTCGTCGTCGTCGGAGTTATTGTCGCGATCACTAGCAGTCTCGAAGCGAGAGACTTTGGATGAAATGACCTGTTGTCTGTTCTATGCTGGAGACCGCTTCAGCTGTCGTTGCTGATGAATAGCGAGGACAGCAGAGATAATTTCAGTCGAGTGAATGTAAAAAGCCGAAACTTTCACATGCAAGGCTCCCGACCGTAGAGGCTTAGCGTTCCCCACAGGTCGCGAGTAATCTGGAGAACCCGACAGAAGGCCGAGCCGTGGGATGCATCCTGCCTTTCACATGCTGCATCAGATTTATCTTATGTCAGTCAGCCGCCAGCGAGGTAAACAGCCTCGACTTGAATCAGCTGCTCCTCTGAACCATGCTCGAATCATTGATGTGATATTATACTGCTAGTCCTCAGTTATTCGCCACGACTTTCTCACGGTACGACCGTATTCGGCTTAGATTCCCTCGCAGCGCCGAGGCAATTACCATACCTAGGTAGAGTGGAGCAACCACAGCCATCACATCACAGACTACTTAACCCACCTGAATTCCTAACTCAACAATTCCACGTGCATTCAATCTACTCCTCCTCCACAGTTTCTCTCCCGAATTCCCTCACTAGTCATCTTCTTATATCACTGACAGACATAATGCCTGAGAGAGTCATTGTTGTCGGCGCCGGCTGTAAGCAACTCACTATCCTCGGATGCAAAGCGGCATGCGGCAACTAACTTTTGAATCCAGTGTCCGGCTTGAGCGCTGCTCACACTATCTATCTTTCTGGCGGCAATGTCGTACTACTCGACAAGAACAGTAAGCTCCATGATAATGTTCGAACAAGTGCTTTGATGGTCTGACGCTCCGGCAGACTTTATGGGCGGCAATTCAACAAAGGCTACCTCGGGTATTAATGGAGCCCTCACAAGAACTCAAGTAGACCACAAGATTGCCGATAGCGTCAAGCAGTTCTACGATGATACCCTGAAGTCGGCACGAGACAAGGCCCGCCCGGATCTGATCAAGGTGCTTACCTACAAGTCCGCCGCTGCCGTTGAGTGGCTACAGGATGTTTTCAATCTTGATTTGACCTTGGTTTCGCGGTTAGGGTACGTGAAACTCCAGAAACTAGACAATCAAGTCATATTTACTGACACCTGTAAAGTGGTCACTCCCATCCCCGAACGCACCGTGGCCACGATGCAAAGTTCCCCGGCATGGCTATCACATACGCCCTCATGCAGCGGTTCGAGGAGTTGGCCGAAGCCGAACCGGACCGAGTACAGCTCATCAAAAAGGCCAAGGTGACAAAGATTAACAAGGAGGGCAACACCGCTACGGGCGTGACATATACCTTCAATGGCCAGGAGACAGTGTTGAACGGCCCGGTGGTTCTTGCAACCGGTGGCTACGCTGCGGATTTCACAGATGATTCGCTCTTGAAGAAACATCGCCCGGATACCTATAACTTGTCTACCACCAACGGTGCACATGCCACCGGTGATGGTCACAAGATGCTGATGTCCATTGGTGCCAACGGCATTGATATGGACAAGGTTCAGGTGCATCCGACTGGCTTGGTAGACCCCAAGGACCCCACCGCGAAGACAAAGTTCTTGGCCGCCGAAGGTAAGAGGCTACCATTTCTACGTTCACTGAACATTAACCGCTAACGCAGCCTAGCTCTCCGCGGCGAAGGTGGTATCCTGTTGAACAGTAAGGGCCAACGCTTTTGCGACGATCTTGGTCACCGTGACTATGTATCCGGCAAGATGTGGGAGGAGAAGGAGAAGGGCCTATGGCCAATTCGCCTCGTACTGAACTCCAAAGCCTCCAACGTCCTCGATTTCCACACTCGCCACTACTCTGGTCGTGGCCTCATGAAGAAAATGACCGGCAAGGAACTCGCCAAGGAGATTGGCTGCGGCGAGAAGGCGCTCGCGGAGTCGTTTGAAGATTACAACTCTATTGCCAGCGGCAAGAAGAAGGACACATGGGGCAAGAAATACTATCACAACATGCCCTTCAACATCAACGACACATTCCACGTCGCCCTCATGGAGCCCGTGCTACATTTTACCATGGGTGGTATCGAGATCAACGACCAGGCACAATGTTTGAACTCCGAAGGCAAGCCCTTCGATGGCCTCTTCGTCTGCGGTGAGCTGGCTGGCGGTGTGCACGGTGCTAACCGTCTCGGTGGTTCCTCGCTCCTCGGCTGCGTTGTTTACGGCCGCGTAGCCGGTGAATCGGCCTCCAAATACCTCTTTCAAAAAGTCCTCAAGAGCGGCGGCGGCGCCGCCGCCCAGCGTCTCGGTCAAATCTCCCTCCACATCGACCCATCGCAACCGGGCAAGGTATCGGTAGAATGGGGCAGCGGCGTGTCTGGCTCGTCGGCCGAAAGCGCAACGTCACAGCAATCGCAAACATCCGCCGGTCCCGTGACGAATGGCTCAGCAGGTGGCTCCAGCGACCCAGGCAATGTCTCTGCTCCTGCATCAGCCAAAGCCTTCACGGTGCCCGAGAAGGAGTTCTCGCTGGAGGAAATCGCGAAGCACAACAAGAAGGACGATCTCTGGATTGCGGTCAAGGGCATCGTCATGGACGTGACGAACTGGGTTGATGAGCACCCCGGCGGCCCGCAGGCGCTGTTCAGCCACATGGGCAAGGACGCGACTGAGGAGTTTGAGATGCTGCATGATGATGAGGTTATCCCGAAGTATGCACCTGAGATTGTGATTGGGAGGGTTAAGGGGCAGAGTATCACGCTGGAATATTAGATTTGGCTTTGTGATATATATATAAATTGGGGGGAGAGTGGGGTGTAATTGTATTTGTTTTTTAAATGTTGAATCTCACATTGTCTTTTTGAAAAGAATGAGGGAGGGATGGTTTAGCGAAGGTCGCTTGTGATGAATGGAGATGTTCGAAGTGACGAGGTCTTTCTGCTTCATGTGTCTCTTGAGAGGTTAGTGCATGTGGTTTTAGGCATTGGGGAGACTGTACCTGGAGGACTTTAGACTGTGAAGATTCGGAACCACATAATTAGGATAACTACTGTAATGCCTTCAATGTGTGGATTGCGGCTAGTGTTGTCTAGCTCTGGGACTGGAGCCATTTTCTTTTCGCCTGAAACCTTAGAACTCTCGAGGGGTGTTGGTAGGTGTGCCGTTATCTAGACTAGTTCTTGTAGGATATTTTGGAGTTTAACTCGGTGGTTGAAGTCCTCTGGTGCATATTTGGGGCTTGATGAACGATATGTCTCTGATATCTCTTGAATAGTTACAGCATATAAAGGGATCCGAATAGGGTATATAGTTCGAAGTTGTAAGAGTTTGTGCCTGTATTGAGTATCAACTCCCGATGCGCTGAAAACACGAGATAGGGTGAGATCTCCTTCTAGGTGCTCGCTAGCGAGCTGAGGACTTTAGAAACCAATCCAAAATGCGTTCGGGTACGGTGATTTGTATCTTTTCGTTTATACAGATTATTCTACACATTTCCAATCCGCTCTTATAGCAACTGCTATATCCAAACACCATCTCACACACCCATAACCTGTTCGACCGTCTTCAAGAACTTGTCCCTCCCGCTAATGGGATACGACGAATTCGTTTGCACGCCCCTCGCCGCCGTGCCAATCCACAACTCCTCCTTCTTACTCCCCTCCGCACGGCCCTTCTCGGTAATCTCATAAGCACCACGTATTGGCGCTTCCCCTTCAACCAACCTCTTCCCCATCTCAACCAGATCCTCACCAGCATGACCATCCGCGCCATACATTGGCTCATAGACCTTCGGCTCCCACGCCGTCTGCTGCAGGCGCGCGAGCTGCAGCACCATGCCGTCGCTGAGGTCCTCGATCTCGTCGTCCATGTTATCGTCACGCTTGTTGTCGACCTTATCCTGGCCCTTTTTGTCGCGTCCGTTGTCTCGTCGTTTGGCTTGGTCCGTTCGGATTACACCACCGGGCCGGTTACGGGTGCGCAGGCGAGGGCCACCTTCGCTGGCGGACATGCCTGCTGGAACGACTTCGCCTGCTCCGACGCGGGTTATTCGCAGTGTGTTTGGCGCGCGCACGAATTTGGAGCCTTCTGGCGGTGTTCTGGGCGTCCTGGGGGTTATTACTTTCGCTCCTTGGGGTGGCATCCTGGGGGCTATGGCTTTGGAGCCTTCGGATTGCGTCCTGGGGGATACGACGCCGGAAAACGGGCCTGACTGGACCCGAATTGGGGGACGCTGGAGGCCAAACTCGTTCCCTGCGAGATTGGGGTTGGAAGGGTTGGGGTGCAGATGCTGGCCGCTTTTGAAGCGGCCTTCGCGCAGGCCGCCAACGAGGCCGGTGTAGCCGCGAGGAGGAGGGGCGCTGTTGAGGGAAGTGATTCTGTGGATGGCGTTGGAGGTGCGGGCGGCGCGGGTTGTTGTGGGGGCTGGAAGATATCAGTCTAGCTTTTGAAAGGTTTCTGAGAAATTTCAGGAGTTTGAATGGCACTTGGAGGTGTGGCGGGAGTAGATTTGTATGTACCTGGAGCTTTTTCTGGCGGTGGAGTGTCGTTGCTGTTGGAATCTTGGCTGAGGGTGGAGGAGAGATGGAAGGGTCGGTGGGAGGCATTGGAGATGGATGTTATTTCTTGGGTTAACGGCCGCCCTATGAGGCCCATTGCAGGGCGTGCGTGCCGTTGATACATGGTTGGCGGTTTGATTAAGCAGTGGACGCTGGTATGGGAGATGAACCTTTTTGATGGTGAGGTTCTCTGATCGGGAGAGCGACGCCGAGACCGCCGAAGCTGATCAACACCAATGCAGTGAATAGACATTTGTAGCAACAACACCTCACCATTCCTTTGCCCTGAGACTATTTACATATTAATACCCTCAAGTGGACACTTGTTTTGTCGTGCAACCCGACTTCTCAAGCCAGGGTAGCCAACAGAGTCATCCGCCAGATTGCTCCCTCGAGTTTGTTGCTCGCTCCGCCAAACAAAGCTCCTTCAAACAAAGCTCCTTTATATTCCTACAGTCTGCAAAGCCTTACTACTCTCTCGCAATCAATCAGAAAGACATAATACAATCAACCATAAAAAAATGCTCCGCCGCAAACCAACCGCTATAACCCTCACCACCGACGACATCGCCGCATACGAGGCCAACCGCCAACGCCGCCAGTGGGAACAAAGCCAGAACTCGCAACTCTCATCAATGTCTTCTGAGAACGTCGGGGGCGGGAAGGAAAAGAATCCGAATGATGAACTGAGGCCGCTGCCGCAGGAGAAATCAAGAGCTGTGCGGACTAGGGAGGAGAGGATCATGGGGGGCAGGAGTTGAGAGATGTTATCATGGTCATGATATGGGTACTGGGGTAGCTCCTTGCGGACTACCTAATGACTCATGCCACGGGTCTCTAGTTTTCCAGCTCTGAAGGCCTTTAGGACGATGCCTGGGTAACAGATCGATTTGGGGATATCTTGGATCTATCCTTTGTGATCCATTGCTGTTTCTGCTTCCGCTGGTATGGAAAGAGTGTCTGGGCGGATTGTGGCGGTGGCTGTTTTGGATAAAAGCCTTATGGCCTAGAGTGTGTATCGGAGCCTTGGAGAACTTGATGAGATTTAGACGTTTGGGTAAATGACATCTCCTCCGAGTAGCACGGGAATTAGGTACTGCTATGATCATTCGCTGAAACTTAGATTGCTCTCTAACAAAGTTGTGTAGATATCCCTGACACTTATAGGTCCTTATGATTCGCGTTATCCAAGCTGGATCGATATAAGTCCTAAATCGAAAATGCTGAACAAGCTTGTCATTTCCTACCACCGAAATAAAATGTTCCTTGTATTAGCGTGCCTAGGGAATGTAATCTCTGCACGAGGCTAAGAAGGGACGGTTAGCAATCGGTGACCAAGACTCTATGGGATGCTCCGGCAACACGTTGGAATGCATCGGCAAAGGTCAGCAGCACGAAATGGACCAAGAGGCAATAGCCTCCTCACTGTCGTCGCCCGCACTAATTCCCTATTGAAGTCAACTACAAGATCAATCGCTGCCATCAGCAATGTTATCTCATTCGCTTCTACAACTTCTCATCCTTTTCTACCTCTCAATATTCTCTGCTAGAGCGATATACCTCCTGGAAGATGAGTACACACCTTCAAACTTCTTCAGCAAATTCGACTTCTTCACTGTCTGAGAACCCGAGCTATCTTCCGCAACGGACGCAATCGAGCTGGCAGTGACTCTAGGAGCCCGATCCAACGGGAGGATGGGTCCAGTTTGTTGACGAGTCAACCGCCGTGTATCAGAAGCTTATCCGAACTTACTACAGTAATGTGTATATTGGTGTAGACTCGGTGAATGTATACCCGATCGGTGCACCTGGGCGGCCAAGCATACGACTTCAGAGTAAAACGTCGTATACGCATGGCCTCTTCATCCTCGATCTCGAGCACATGCCGGTTGGATGCGGAGCCTGGCCAGCCTGGTGGACTTTAGGTCCGAATTGGCCAAATAATGGTGAGATTGGTCAGTTGGTGTCATAATCTATGTCAGTAAGGGTAGAGTACTAAGTTGGGATAGATATCATCGAGAGAGTCAACTTGATGACCCAGAACGGCGTTGCACTGCACGCCAACAACTGCTCTATTACAGGAAATGATCAAACGGGAACACTCAGTCATAGCGATTACTGCCATTCACCAAGTAATATAGGCTGCGGCTCACTCCTGACGGAGCAAAGCAACTACGGCGCCGGATTCAACGCAAACGGCGGCGGCCTAGACCCAACCCCAACAATCTTACCAAAACCGACCCTAGTTAACAAACCCCAAGATTTACGCAATGGAATGGACCTCAACCTCCATCCTCGTCTGGTTCTTCCCGCGCCAAAACATCCCTCCCAGCATAGCCATCGGCCGGCCCGACCCCTCCCAATTCGGCACGCCCTCCGCAACCTTTCAAGGCGCTTGCGACATCGACTCGCTCTTCTCCAACCACTCCGTCGTTTTCGACACCACCTTCTGCGGCAGCTACGCGGGCAGCGTGTACGCGTCTAGCTCGTGCCCTCAGACGACGGGGAAAGATAGCATGGGCTCCTGCGTCGATTATGTGGCGAACCATCCCGAGGGCTTGGCAGAGGCGTATTGGTTGATTGGTTCCATGAGGGTGTATCAGCAGGCGTTTGTGGATCCAGAGTTGCCGCTGCCTGGGCTGGTGTCTCAAGCGCCTCCACCGCAATCTAAGTTGACGAGTGCGGCATCGATATCAGCCAGTTTGGCGGACGGCGGAACGTCATCTCCGAGCACCCCTACAGTCTTGGAGCCAGAGGTGGCGGTTGAGAGACCTAGTCCTGTGGCAGCAGAAGTGCCGGCTGCCGCTCCCAGGCAACCGGTCGTCGTGGAAACAGAGATGGCGATCGCAGCCTCTTCGTTAACAGTCTACGAAGTATCGATCGCGATTGCAGCTACGACAACGGCCCTGGAATCAGAGATGCCGGTTGCCGCTCCTACCCCCACTTCGGAGAGCTACTGGGAATCGAGCTATGGAGACGAACCGATAGATGTCTATGCAGAACCGGATGGTGTGTATGAGGGTTGGGAAGATTCACATCTAGATATGCCCCTGGTAGAGAATAGCTGGTGCAGTGGATGAGATGAGGAAGAGTTCGGTTTTACTTTTTGGACATTCGGTTTGGTAGTATCGGCTTGGCGTGTTGGAAAGGCAGGAGGTTGAATTAAGGAGTGAGAGGATTTAATGGGATAGGATTGGTATAGATTGCGCATCTGGTTGGAAACGCTTTCCTATTTATCATTTTTGGGCCTTGGGTATAACTTGGTAGTGGAGAGTACTTGTGAGCAGTAGACCTCCACGTTCAAGTCGTCTCTCCGCAAGTTTATTAGTAACCAAACATGATGAACGCTCTGCAGTGCCTTTGTCCTAAGAAAAATGCCCGATGGCCTTACAGACCCGCAAATGACCTTATATCCGGAACTCCAGGCTACCAATACATTGAAAGAAGCAAAACTGATAGTACGACCGACTACCTCCCCGTGAGGCCTCTCATCACCTGAACCAACTGCTGACCATCCCCCCAGCAAGATTCCTGGCCAGACCAGACGAGTACAGGGTGCTTGAGGCCATGCTAAACTTGTCGCAGCGAGAAAACGCGAGTGTATTCGTGATAGTAAGGATGAGCGCAATGACTGTTCCGCCACGCCTATTAGCCATATAACCCTTTCAGTCAAAGCCACCTCTCACAGTCACAGCGCAGCCAAGAGGCATGCCTCCTATGAGGGCCCTAACGGTCTGTATAGTACTCACCAACAAGCGTCAACCAGATAAACTCCAAACTGGCCATGGCGACAATGGCCAGTAGCACCCACAGCACCGGCTGCGCATACAGCGCTATCCAAAAGAACCGCCGGTCCGTCGCGTTGATAGTCCGCGTGTCCGGGTCTGCGGATTCGAAGACCCAGCGCGAGTCACCCGTGCTAGTGTCGACTTCGTTCCACCAGCGCAGCCCGACGAGGCGGCGGCCGGCGATGTTTTTGAGGTAGTAGAAGTCGGTTGCGAGGAGGAGGATCGTGATTATGAAGATGAGGACGCTGTGGGGGGGGAGAGAGTTACATTTTGGGTCTGGCTAGCGCTAGATGCGGGCAGGGTAGAGGTATTGAGAAAGGTTACGGGAGGGTATAGGAGGGATTTGGAGGGACGGGGAGGGAGTAGAATGAGGGTTGCGACGTACAAGTTACTTGTGAACAAGCGGAGGCCGAAGAGATAGACCAGGAGACTCGCTACGAAGTTAAGTTACATTAGCAAATTCATCCTGAAGCCTGACGCACGGAGAATGAAGGCAAAGGCATACATATCCTGAAAAAGAGAAAAGTGACGAGAGTAATGGGATGGCTGCTCAGTCTCCAGTTTAGACTCCCTTGCGGGGGCTGCGTTTGCGCGTTCTCCATTGCATTCGATGTGCACGCAAGCTTCGACTTTGGTGCGTGGTGTTGAAGCTACAGTTGCTTGTCAGAGCTGTCTGAATCGGCGTTTGGGGTTGTTCCCGCCGAGTTGCCCGTGACGTGGGGAAGCTTCATCAAAACCTCGGGCTTCAGCAAACATCAATTGCTTTGATTGTATATAGAATTGGTCCCCTAGAACTTCTTTTTATTATTGCACACAATTAAAATGGCCGCCCCTATAATCCGCCGCGCGCTCCTCTATGGTAAATCGTCACTCCAAGTGCCCCTCCAGTGATGATAGCTCCATTCTGACTATTATATAGTCCCGGGCTCCTCAAAGAAAATGCTACATAAATCTCGGGGCCTAAATGTCGATTGTATCGCTTATGACCTTGAAGACTCTGTCACACCGGGCAAAAAAGCAGAAGCGCGGCACAACCTCCGCCATCTCCTCGAGCAATCCCGAGCCCCAGGTATCCGAGAGCAAGCAGTACGGATAAACTCCGTAGAGAGTGGCCTGGCATTAGAAGATCTACAAGAAGTGGTATGTAGCATACGCACCGCGTCTACATACATCTCCAAGGGAAAGTGCATGCGGCTCATGGATGCGTGTCAACATAGCTCAAATCCCCCAACCTCGACGCCCTTGTCCTCCCAAAATGCAACTCCGCATCCGACCTCAACTTCCTCACCGACGTCCTCCGCCAAACCCTTCCCCTCCGCCACCCCTCCAACCCAAACTCCTCCCACCACACCCCACCCATCCGCCTAATTGCTCTGATCGAGTCCGCAAAGGCGATTCAGAACCTCGCCTCCATCTGCGCCGCAAGTCCCTACCTCAGCGGTCTGATATTCGCCGCGGAGGACTTTGCACACGACCTTTCTCTCACACGGACGCCATCGCTGACTGAGTTTCTCTATGCGCGGTCGGCGATTGCGACGGCAGCGCGGGCAGCTAATCTGCCGAGTACGATTGACTTGGTGTGCACGTCGTATGCCGGGCCGGAAGGGCAGAAGACGCTTGAAGAGGAGTGTTTGAATGGCAAGGGGTTGGGCTTCAATGGCAAGCAAGTTATTCATCCCAGCCAGGTGGAAGTCTGCCAAAGGTCATTTTCGCCCGGTGAGGAAGAAGTGGAGTGGGCTGTGCGGGTTGTGGTTGCGGACGAGAAAGCGGCTAGGATGGGGAGGGGGGCGTGGACGTTGGATGGGAAGATGATAGATGTGCCTGTTGTGAGGAAGGCGAAGGCGATGGTGGAGCGGGCGAGATTGTGCGGAGTTGACGTGGACGTGGTTAGGGGGAAATGGAGCAATCAGGAACCAGAGTGATTGCCATGTCATGGAGTATGTTGAAAACTTTTTGCGGCATGCTTGATGTTTGATGAGAAATGTGAGTAGTTCTCTCCGTACATACGATTCCTTGCATGAGGAAGAGAATCGGACACATGGAACCTCATGAAGTATACTAATCACAGCCATCTAGCATGACTTTTCGCGCATGTCTACATTCCAGTGGGTAGATCAGTGCCACCTACATCACTTACATCTGTATTTGAGATCCCCGCAAGTACGCACTACAGTGTAGGGTCGACGCAGCGAGAAACTATATGGCCTGTGCAGAGCATGTCGAATGACAGCCCCCTAAGTCGCTCGGAAGTGGCCTAGTAGGTTTTGCCTATGCAAAAGGTGGTGTATTTTCAAACACCTAGATTTCGAGCTGAGAATTATTGGTGAATTGGCCCTTTGCTTGAAGGCCAAGGTCTAATAGGCATTGTTGAATGGGGTAACCTCATAAAGGACCTCCGCACCCTATTAGGCACATGGTAAACAACACCCGCCCAAAACATGCTAGAGCAGCTCTAAAGATAGGGCGTCTAAACAGTGTCCTACCTTGGCCAGTTCCCACCATCAACGTAACCGGCACCGGTAGCTCTAGTACCCCCTCTTCCTGTCAACCTCATTCACCAAATCCTTCCCCTCCTCCCTCCTCTTCAGATTCTCCTCCAGTACTTGGAACGCCCTCTCGACATAGTTGACGCTATTCCCGCTTATGTGCGGCGTAATCAGGACATTGGGAGCACTCCATAGCGAGCTGTCCGGCGGCAATGGTTCAGGATCAGTCACATCCAGTGCTGCGCCGCGCAGTTTCTTGGCGTATAATGCGGAGACGAGGGCCTCTTGGTTAATTATTGCGCCTCGCGAGATATTGGCGACGTACGTTAGATTCGGGTTGGAGCGGGCGAGAAGGTCGAACTCCGGGGTTGATAGGAGGTGGGTCGTTTGCTTGCTTTGGGGACGTTAGTTTGAACTCCCTCAGAAGCTGAGACGTGTTGGTTGGAGACTTTGGAGTGAAATTAAGGGTGCCTTCTAGCAATCCCGGTGACTGAATTTTGGTTGTGGGGGGGGAGGGGTAAGCGCGGAGGGGCTAGGTCGTTCAGAATAAGACCACTCACGTCAACGGAACGCTAATAACCAACAAGTCTATTTCTTGCTGCAGGAAACCGTGCAGGCTCTCCTTGTCCAGTCCGCTATACCAAGCACTAGGAATGGTCCCATCAGGATCACCCGTGCCTGGCACGATGAATCCTTTATCTTTTTTCGAATCCGGTGTGGACCGTGGTGATGCCGTATATGCTATCACGTCCATACCCAAGGCATTTGCAACGCGAGCAACTGCAGAAACATAAACGTTAGCAGGGTCCGGGAGTTTCTGGAGGATTCAGACACACGGGTGAGGCGTATGGGGCACACGATGGGGGAGTGATACAGGATACGTCTGGAGGTCGCGCGCAACGTACAAGGACCACCCTGACACCCGCCCCCAGCAACTCGGAATGCCCGAGCGTGTGGCGAGGTTTTGAATCATTCCAGAAAACCCTTCTCGTTGCACGACAGATTGCTCAATATCGCAAGTGGTTGTGAAGGGGGAGGTTTGGAGACGGGAAATTCTTCAGCTCACCTTGCCGCCCGATGCTCCCATAGCCTAGGACGCCTACTCTTTGCCCCACCATATCTCTGACGCCCTTCCCGGCTCCATAATTGCCCCAATCGTGCCTCTTTTGCCCTTCGTACGTGTCGTTGTATTTGTGGCTCTGGATCAGCGTGGTCATAATGACCCATTCTGCGATCTGGGGGCCGTGGATTCCGGATGACGTTGTGAGTGGTATCTTCGAGTCCGTGTAGATTGGATGGTTGACTATGTTGTTTATCCCTGCGCTAAAGATATGGACGAGGGAGAGGTTGGGGGCTTCAGAGGCGGATGGAGGGAGAATGGAGAGGGTTGCGAGGATGTTGGCGCGTTTGTAGAGTTCTATTGGAGGAATGCAATTAGACACGGAGGTGTGATGAGCTTATATGAAATATTGTATTTTTTTATATTCGATGACGGGAGGGCTGCACGGAAGAAATTTTGTCAAAGAAGCGTACTACTGAACTGTGCTTCTGGAAAGTGTACTTCACTACCTACCTCCAGGCACTCCCTCAGCTGGCTTCCAGCCTCGGTTTGCATGAGGAACATGTATGTACTTGATCTCCAGCTTCGGGTATTGTCTCTGTATCTTCTTCAAGCTCTCTTTGGGTTCGGGCCACGGCAAGACGCATAGAAGCAAGTCATGCTTCTTTCCCTCTAGCTTGGGGCTCTCCGGTCCACCACCCATTTTTGATAATGAGAGACTTGAAACGTGACGGATTCTTCCCTGGAGAAATATCCAAAGTGAAATTGGCCGTGGACCAGTGACGTTGAAGAAATACGCAGCACTGGTATAGGTGAAGAAACGGAATGAGAATGTCGGCCACTTTTCATTATTCAAACTATTCCTGAGGCTGGATATGATTACCAATCACAAAAGGACCCAGCGATAGAGTCCCGTATAGTTCTGTGGATTGACAGAGGCTCGCCGTTGCATGTCGTGCTCCCAGTCCGAGCTTGCGTCAGTCGCGGCTACGGGATGCTATCGATAAAGACATGGCGTTGAGTTCAGCCTCAGCCACCAACTCCACTCCATCCACGACAACACTATTCCCATCCCACCCAAAAGATTATCGATAAGGACCAGCCAATCAGAGCCCTAGAATTCAACCCACCGCGATGCAGAATACGAATCCATTCAAACGCACATATTTTTTTGGATAATAGTGAAGACACTCTAGTTAAGGTAGCCAGCACTCGCCCTTTCTGCGAAATGTTATACTATACACGATACACCCGAAAATGCGTCCGCGGAGCGCGCGTTAGGCGCTTCCAATCCTTACTGTTTTGGGGCTTTCGAGCAGTATCCACTGAAAGCTTTTGACAGAGGCTTCCTTTGTCCCCTAATCTGAGCCGTAGTCTTTCTGCCTGCCTCAATACAAGCTGCGCAGAGCTTGTACTTGGCCGACAGCCTTGAAGGCTGATGGTCCTCCGTCAGTTTCCATATTACTATATCCTTTGGAGCTAAGTGCGAAGGCTGCTCCTGCGTGTAGGGCCTCTAGTGTTGAGACGAGGAGTGAAATAAAGCGTCGCGGAAGTCTTTTCTATGGTGCTTGTAACCTTCGGAGCGTGTTGGGCTGTATTGATCTGCGGTCACGGTTTGGTGTAGCGGAAGTAGCGATTAAGCTGCTCGAATTGAGGGCGAGTAATATGTTTTTGGGGTGGGATGAAAGCAGTCATTCGGGTTAGAGACGTTCTAGTAGTCCCCTATGGCTCCTTCAAGTGGTAATTCCCATATACATTAGTACCGTCAAGTACGCCTAGAGCCTAGAGTTCTTCCTTTGGAATAGGGTACCATGCGCGTTGCAATTGTTCTAGTGCTTTGAGCTCTAGCGTCGGGTTTTCGTCCGCAGATTAGTTCGTCCACTTCACAAGTTCATCCAAATCCATCCCTGAAGAAGAGTCTTAATATAGCAAGAGGATCGTGTGTATCAGCCTCAGGAGGAAGGTTGGAGCGTTCTGAGGCATAGATATCTTCCACCTGAAGTTTGTGTGAAATCGGACAGAAGCCATGGCGTCCCGCGGGGGGGAGTTGGGGGCCAGGCGGCTTCCTGAGTAGGCTCAACTTTATATTAAGTTCGGTTGAACAATATCGGCATCAGTTGCAGCGCGTTTATGAGACGTGATTGATGGATATTTTGGTTTATCATTTCTATATACAACTGCGAAGTTTGGAGAGTATGACGTTCTGATACGGACCACCTTCTCCGGAGGTCGCGAGCGGGTTAAGGGATAATTAAGCACTTCAAACGGCTCCAGGAGAGAGCAAAAATTTAGCATGACATCTTCTCAAATAAAACCCTCCGACACCCCGAGTCACCGAAGCCACCCGAACCGCAATTTCTAAAATCTGACATGCTACTCTAAAATCAGCACCATCGACCTACTATCGGTTCCCTGATCCTCAGCCCCCAATACACAATTAACGAACGCGTCGCATCCGCAATTTCCCAGCACGAAGTCATCATACCAAAACACTGCATCTTATCCGTCCCCTCCATCCCATCACTCTCACTGGCCTCCCCAACACTCGTGTCATCTCGTGACAAATACACGCGAACGCGCGCTCTCGCTCTGAGGGTCGTTCGAAGCAGCCAAACAAAGTGCTGGGAGGGACCAATATGAATCTACCCCTACCCCTTTCTGCCCAGACAATAAGGTATCTTCGTATACCCTTGATAGGCCAGCCTTGCCTTGCCAAATCGCTAAAGAGCCGAACCCTGAAAATAGCACCTACGTCGGCATGACTTTGCGGTCCTGTCGCTACCCTTGCTCTCCGCCTACATGGTCCCGTATCCAGGTATGCTACTGGAAAGTTTGCTTACAGCTAGTACGAGACATGAATATGGCAATTTAGCTATCGGAAGGGTTTGGTAAAATGCAAAAGAATCGAACGGGAGGAAAACCTGAATGCATAATGTAGTAATTTAATTAATTTGGTATTCTCGAAGATCGGACATCTTCGTTTTTCGGTTGATAAGTAGTACAGGTTTATGCGGATTGCTCCACGTTACATTGTTTGCGACC
>KV744832.1:0-32251 GCA_001692735.1 Lepidopterella palustris CBS 459.81 | reverse complement strand
AAAAAAAAAAATAAAATAAAATAAAATAAAATAAAATAAAATAAAAATAAAAATAAAGACTAGCGTCCTTTTTAGGGGCCTGATATAGCTTGCTTGCAGAACCCCCTTCGAGCGAAGGACTTGCGTAGAGTCGTCCTGGAGACGAGATGAAGCGGTAAGGTGAAAATGGATGTAGAATGGAAGTCGAGAAGAATATGGCGCGGTAATTCATCCCAAAAATACCCTCCCAGTCATTAAACTCCGTTACCATGATTCAATCCATACCGATAGTCCCACAAAATTGTATACAACACTTCTTGAACCGTTCCAATTCTCCAATACTCCAGTTGCCAATCAATAATATCATAGAGAGATGGCGCTCGCATCTCGGGTATATTTCAGTCGACGCTCGAGGGTGCGTCGTGCCGTGTAGGCGGGTGTCATAGAAAACTTTTAGGCTTCCGTGCCGTGTCCAAGTCCAATTCCTTGCTTTATGCTGATTTAATACGAGAGAGTCCTGTCAAGTGTTGATTCCGAGTTCCAGTTCCAGCTCCTATTCCTATTCCAACTCCAATGCCCGCGCGTGCAGCAAATCAAGGTTCAATGGACTTTTATAGGGCCCTATTGCCCAGTTCCAATTAATGTTCATATTTTGTTGGCCATGCCGTCATCCTCGGCGACAGGAGGGTGCAGGCCCAGCCCGCCCCTGGCATATGTTGCGCGCGGATCCAAATCGACGCGAATGGCTGCCTGAGATGGGGCGCGGGGACTCGAAAAGCTAAGAGTAGGGCTTCGATATTCTCGTTGAATTTCCTTGCCAAAGTAGTCTGGAGTCGATGTCGCAGAGCGTCGAATTAGGTCGAATTCGTTCGCTGCCGGACTCGTTACGACGGTTTCGGGAGATTTTATGCTGGGGTTGCCGACTTTGAGCAGTTCGTAAGTGCGCGCATCCGATGAGAATCGCTTTGCGTCGAGCGAAACGAATTCGCGCTTCGAGCTGAATTTTGATCGGAGAAATTCGTACCAGGCCTTAAAGATGGAGGCACGGCCGAGGAGAACGAAGCATTGGATACCAGCGAACTATTTCAAAATCATTAGGTACTCTTCAAATTGAAGGCTTCGGCATGTATATTGCAAACTTACCGACAGCATTATCAATATCGCAATCACAGTTGGCATGTTAACGAATAAATCTTGACCGAGGTGAAAGCACTTCTCTCTGTGGTCCGGATTGCTGACCAAGCATATTATCCATGGCATAGATTTATCCATATGCTTTGAAGCCGATGACTCAACTGAGTTGAGATAGACAAAAACAACAGAGAAGAATATGATATCGACAAGGATGAAGATGACGATTGTGATTCCTCGCCATTGGAGCCATATTACTTTTCGAACACGTCTATAAACGGCTCTGGCAGAGTGCGTTCGCAGACTTGAGGTCGTGTAGGACGGAAGGCCTGCGCTGCTCTGCGTCTCCGTCTTCTCGTCGCTCCACATGTTCTTGAGGTAGACATGGATACAATAAAAAAAACTAAAGTTGCAATCGTCAGTTAACCCATTGGGAGAAAATGCACAAGGCTACTCACGTGGCCAGCTGTAATAAAGTGGCGGCACCAGCGACGGCAAGAAGTGGGCCCCAGAAATCCTTCATCGAGTCTGCGGAATTTACGTGGCAAGCATCTCCAAATCTAAATGAAACTCCGGTGAGGGTAATGGTGACTGTAAAGAAGACTGCAATGACTCCCCATCCAAGTACTTGCGCAGCATAGAAGAACTTCTTCCCAGGCATCACATCCCAGCATATTTGAAGATGCATTGAAAGAGCTCTGATGAAGACTTTTAACAAGAGTTAGCAATGAAATGCCAATTTGAAGAATGGTAGATCATACCCCAAACATCGATGGACAGGCCGCCGGCAATGATGAATGCGCCCGAAAACGCACATGTAAGATTGGAGTACATGTCATTCGGCGTAATTTGGTCGTAGCATTGGTCAGGCTGGACACCTAATGGCACGACGAATCCAAGCTGCCAAAAAGGTCAGCTCTACTTCTATATTGCGATCTAGGTTACGTACCGCCATGAGCATCACCCCAACAATCAAGCAATAGCTCAAATAATGCCGGCGTGTCTTCTCTGCTGGGAGGAAAAGGAATGATAGCAGTAGGAATACGCAAAAAAAGAGGCCTGCGACGTTGATCCATTCGGCGGCTCGGTACCAAGTCTGGAAGTCTGGAAAAAAAAGAGGGCGTTAGAAAGGCGATAAAAAAAAAGGTCCTAAAGCCATTCTCACTGTCGTCATAAAGATAATCGGTTGCTGGGCAAGGTATGCAGCAAGTAAGGTCGGCTGATATCTGGGGGACCGGCGCACAAAATCGCCCACCGATGACTTTGATGGCATTAGCTTGAAGTCGCCCACGATGGGTTCTCTGTCCACTTACATCCACCATCCGTACTGAACTTGGCGCTATCAAAAAATGGAGCGGGGCACAGCCCTCGAAGTAGTGTTGTGTTCGCCATTGCCTAGTTTCTTGCGATTCCAAGTCCGTCAGCGTACAGGTTAGGACTGTACTTTGTGCAACATTGGTGAATATATGTTTGGCATCCGGGGCCCTAGGCTTCCTATATGACAATATAGGCAAAGAGGAACGCGTTTACTATTTTGGCAGGTGATTGTTGGTCGTGGACAAAACGGGATCCGTGCCGAATATGGTTTACTACGCGGTTTCGTAGAGGTCGTAGTGGGGGAGGGACTCGTTGTGATACTGGATTTATGCAGCAGATGAAACGGCAAATAGTAAGAGGTGAGGAAAAAGGATAGTGACTACGTTCGAACGAAACCAGATGGATATGCAAGATCGATCACGCTATTCGTGGCTTGCGAGGGAGCAGAGCCTAGGACTCAATTGCGTAAGAAAGAGTGAAACGGAAGCAGTTTGAATACCATGAAAAGACAGAAGTGAGCCAAAAAGCGAGGGAAATGCAAAAATGCGGGATGGGGTACAGTAAAGTAGAGGGACGCCCTGGCAGCACGAAGCTAGGCATAGTCCAGCTGCTTTGGGGACCAAGAGGAACAGAAAGCTGGTTGGGACCGCAGCGCTGGACCTCAGTGCGACGATCTAAACACCCCAAGCCAGTTACCCATGTCGCTCCGGGGCATGGCGACCTTGCAGAATTGAGCTGCAGGGCAAAGGGAGATAGTAAGCATTGTGAAAGGTCGAGTTGTGGTGGTGGCGGACAAGGCTAGGGATGCCCTGCCGCCCAGGAACCAGACGTTGAGCATGGGGAGTGGTCGCGAAAGCCATCGCTTTCCCAAGCCTCATTCGGCACCAGCGATGTCAGCCTTCTGATTGAACCAGAGCTTGTTGGCGCTTCCTTGCTGCAGCCCACAGAACAGCCCACACACAAGGCAGAGACTCCGCCGCGCGAATTTCGTCAAAATTGCCCATGACGAAGAGTACACGAAGAGACCGCCGGTACGGCGCTCGGCTGTTCCGTCGCGAGTGTAAAATATTCTGGGCAACGCGAAGGCCCAACGACGGCAGCGCCTCAATTGGACAGAGCAGACCTCGAAGGGAAGGCAATATAGCATCATGCGTTTGCTAATACCAGGCACCGGACGATTTGGACACCCTGGATAGTTCTCTCCGCCCGGGTTCTCCTGCTCCTCAGGACTCCAGAGATGATGACAGGCCGCGAGACTTCGAGGAGATCTAGTAGGGGGGAGGGGGAGGAGGGGAATGCTGAGGCCATGGCATCATTGACCCGCCCAGATGCGTCTGCCCGTCGCAGAGACTCGCATAGCCGTCTTCATGCTTCTCCATCTGAAGTCGTCGATACTGAGCGGCGAGTGGTGGGAGACGTTTGGTGTGGCGTGAAGTCCAGCCCCCAAGCAGCGCTCAGCTTTTGCAGACTCTCCCAATTGGAAGACGTGGTCTCCTCATGCTCCTCACGTGCGCGAAAATCAATATTTCTCATGCGATTGCTGCAGCTCAATGGCCGGTATTTTCGATTTACACTGTCCAGTTGACGTGTGGTCGTCTGCTTAGACATTGTTAACGCAGCGCACTGGGGGCAAAAGATGCGAGCAAAAAGAAGCTGGTGGCTCGTCGCGTGCCGCTCGGCAGCCCACAAACAGAAAGAGACACAACAGCAACAGCACGCGGGGGTCGCGAGCGGCTGAGGCTTCGCAGGCTGCAAGCAAAAACGGGCGGGCTGCTCCGATGCACGATAGCTCCGTAATCCTGGATGGCTGATTGCTTGCAGAAAAGCCCCGATTTTTGACTATGCCATCTCTGACTAGCTGATCACACCCTGACTGGGCGGGAGAGGTCGCTTGGATTGCGGCCCAGATGGTGCAACGCTGGCTCGTCTGCCTGCGTGGACAGGATCCTCTGGCGGGGCGTCAAGCAGCCCAATCATCGCGTCGAGAGCGCATCTCTCGTTGACGGACCTCCGAATTGGCTACCGCTGTTCCTTTTGTGATTCTTGGTCATACCCTTTCTTTAATGCTTTTATTATTACTGCCAGCCGGTCCATCCTTCTGTACTGTCTTACCGCTCGTACGATGCTCTGGGATGCAAATAATATCCTGTATGCTTACGGTTGACTACACCTCTTTCAGAGCTAGTTGTACTTGAAGCTAGCACCAAGCCAGAATGCACCCCTGGGCTCCAACTCTGAGCCGCGTCACTCAAGATTCAAGACGTTCCTGCAACAGAACTTTGTCAGCGCGATCCACGGCCGTCACGGCCTCCCGCCTTTCAACGCGTAGTCGGGCCAGACTGGGCAGCTCGCAGCGGGTGTCGAGCCTGTTCCGGAAAGGATCCTCAGGGCTTCCTCTCTGCCGGAAATAGGCCCGGCTCGCGGTCTGCGAGAGGTCAGCATCATGTTAATTTGTCAAAGCTATTACTCTTGTTGTGCGGCGCAGAGAACAGTTCGCCGACCAGAGCCATTATCACGACTCAACCCGCAAAGCGGTGGTGTGAGCCTTGGAACTCTTTTCCAGCCATCGCAATTATTGAAACAGGTGGTAGTTATCAAGATGGATATCGTTACTGTCACCATCAACAATACCACGTTGGAGCTGCAGACATAGACCGACCATGTTTGCAGACCTCGAACCGGTCTTGTTCGTGCTCTTGTTACATTAACATGCCCTATCTGGCTGGGCCCCGCGCCTGTCTATCACCGATAGGTATCCGTAGTTATCTATCATTTTGGTTCTCGGGGACTTCAACAATGCGTGCCCAGACCCAAATCCGTTTGACTGGTCCAGTACTTCATTGATCCACGCCGTTATACACGTGCAACGTTTCAACACCATGACCCGACCTGAGTCCTGTTCAACCCCAAGAGTCCATCATGTTGAATCGTTCGAGCAACCAGATCGCACGGAGACCCATCATTCACTGTACCCTTGTTGTCGGAACCTGCGAACGTCCCAAAATGCCACACGGCATAAGTCACACCGCGTCTATTATTCATAGTCGCGCTTCTGTCTCCACCCTGGGTTGAACATTTAGTCGTAGCGAAGAGCATCATCTATGAAAGGGCTTTTTTTTTTCTTTTGTTTTTTTTTCTTTTGGTTAGGATAAGCTTGCAGCGTTCCTACTGCTTATTCGCCCGACCCACTTGCACTCTCCGGTCGTCTATCGGGTGAGAAAGCTAAGCGGCTTTTGACTCGTGCACATTTCGGCCACCATCAACACTCCTACGGCCAATGTCGTGCACTTTACTCCCCGTCGTGCCCGAGCCTTCGTGCCGCTGAGGTTTGGCAACTTATTCCTTATCTCGCTAGGCGATAGTGGTGCACTGTCGTATCGACCTCCGCATACAGTGCGACTTAGCTGTGGGTCCTTAACTTTAGTTTAACTATTGCACGACCTCGACAGCTGCCACGATCGCAAGCCACCTAATCCCACAGCCGGGAACAATTCCGGTATAAGAACCATTCCGAACTGCGGCGATACACAGATTTCGGAACCCATCTACGATACCGAACTGCCCAACAACCATAAAAATTCCCATTGCTGCGAGGAATTAAAAAATCCTTCCCAAAATAAAGTAGAATGTTCTCCACAGTCCCCAAGTGTCCTCATGTCCGCGATTGTCGAGTAGATCAAGGCAAGCACCACGCCACTGTATCATAATTATGGCATTCGGTCCACGGCCGTTCTTGAAGATTCCATTACGGGACCGGATTGCCCCCCTTCCTACTTATTATTCTCTAGCATTCTGGTAAAGTGCATAAAGTCTTAAATTCTCACCTTTGTTTTGATTCCCTGCATTCTCACGCATCTGCGGCCAATTATCACCACCACACGACAAGATTGGCCCAAGGGCGAATCGCCGGACGCTATCATATGTGAAATTTAGCAGCATTTCAGTCGAATCACAGGCCAATTTACAGTTCCTCGGCGGTTCGTGCAACAACACCACAGCTGCTTCTCCCCGGATCTGCATAATGTGGAGGAGTCCATTCTTATGCAATCCGGACATCCGGAATTGCAGTTGCACATCACCCTGGCAGAGCGAGCTCTCATGATTCTCTGTGCTGGTTCGAATTTGAGCTCGTCATACCGTGGCTGTAGGGCTTGCCGAGAGGTATTGCAAACACCTAAAGCTCACCAATTTAAGAGAGCTTTGAACGAACAAATGGATTCACTCATGTCGGGTATCGATGGCCTATATGTGTTCTACATTTATCTGTCCTACTCCGCACATGTGCAGCCGTTGGACTCTGATGAAAGCCTGGCGCATGTCATGTGCCTTCCTCAAGCCTCAAGCCTATTATCGCAAACGGCTCTCTCGTAAGACATTCGCCGACTTCCCAATACGGAGTGCGACCTATGTGTCCCACACATATAATATCTTCTCGACTGCGTCGCTCTTCCCATCCTTTTGTGCCTTCTTTTTGGATTCTGCGCCTCTCGCATGTCTCAGATTTGTGATTTCAGAGAAATTTGCACCGGTGGCCCATATCTATCTAATCGGGCAATCATACGCTTCCAGATCTTTTAACCGTCCCGTCCCCCCAACCCCACGCTTTATTTCCTCAAAATTCTTGTAATTCAAGGATCTTCGTATCGCAGAATCGAACGGCAACTTATCTTCTCGCTTATATCTATATATATATATGCATACATATGCATACATACATACATACATATATATCTCCCAGCTAACAAAGTGGGTCATGTTTAACAATTCGATGACGGTGGCGTTCGTGTTGTGTCCGACCAGATAAAGCTGAAGCCCAGGGACTCAAGGGACGGTCGGTTAAGGTGGCGCTCGGTTCTGCAGGAACACCAGGGATACGAGATGTGCGGCTGGACGCGAGCGAGATCAAACTTTGGAACCAACCTCGAGAATTGCTTTTCGCAGCGAAGAGCGGGAGAAAATTCTGGAAGCAGATTTTCGCCCTTCGGCGAACTTCCAAACGACGACAGCCAGGCCCGCCTCGACAAGTTTCAAGCCTCCAGCACGCCTGCCTATCTTAACGTGTCGAAAGCGGAAGACGAAAGATTCTCTTTTCTAAAACACCCCGTCACCCGTCTGAGCGTGGCGGAAGAGGTTCCTCATTGGGTCATATGTTCCCCGTCCGAACCTTCTTTCAATCATGATACACGACCGCTTCTCTGCATCGACGAAACTGAACAACGGTGGTGGTTTCAGTGTTTTTCTGTTCACCAACATGAAGGCAACACAGCTACAGGGTTTGATTCGGGTTTTCAACTAAGACACGGAACAATGAAAGGAACTTGGGTGGATTCCCGACTGCAGTTTCCATTCAAGGAACGGAGAAGCAAATCCTGTTCTGGATCACGATTTTGGCGGTTGTATTTTATTGCTAGATGATATAGACGACGAATCCCCACGGTACTCCAGCCCAGGCCGGAGATCTTCCACCGATGCTGCATAGTCAGGCGCCGACAATGTTTGCTTGTAAGATAGAACGCCACGCAAGCGTTCCTTACTACGCCAAAGTCCTCTGGCGTTAATTAGGACGACAGCAAATAAACACGGTATTAATTCCAGCTAATCCGCTTTATACAGCTACCCAAAGACCGATAACCTAGCTTACAATATAATATATCGTGCGCCCATTCTCACAAACAACACAGCCAGCACTCAATAATCAAAACGTCTCAATTCTAGCCTCAGATCGCCGATCCAACACATCCAGTTTTCGGGACGAAACGGGCTGACCAACTGGGGCAAGAAATTTTAACTTTGACCACCAGAGAGAGTACGGTAATTTTATCATCTCATTCGATGGGCTTAACTACAAGAAAGTATTACAATAAACACAAAGCCAATTGACTTCATTAGACATTCTAGCACACGTTGGCAAGAAGTCACTCAAAGGACTCCCAACAAAGTAATTTTCATCCCAAATACCAATCTCAATCATGTTCTACAATGCTGGTCCGAATACTAGACCAAGAAGCTGCTGTCCATGAAAAACCAAACACACTGGCCATCCCACAAAGAGTACATCAACGTGAAAAAAAAAAAAAACCTTCATCTCTTGATCCAACGGTACCAGTCCCTAGCCACACAATCGCTAACGCTCCCCAAGTCATCATCATTGACTCGCGTCCGTCACTCACAACCACTGCCCTTCGATGCCTGCGTACTTCATCTCCGCATTCAGCCCCCTTATAACCTCATCCTCGCGGAGCGCTCGATACGCGAAGAACATCCACACCGTCGCCGCCCTGCAGAACGTTTCCGCACTATCGATATTCTCACCATCTTCCTTCTGGACCTTCTCCAGTTTCGACCCCAGCTGTTCCATCTCCATAATCAGCTGGTTAACCTCTTTGTGGATGAAAATAGACTCGACGTCGGCGGCGAGTGCATCTTTGATGATCTGGCGCAGTTTCTGGCGAAAATATGTTTCGAGCCTGACGGCGAGGTTGAAGGCCGTCATGTTGGCGTAGTGGTCCGGAGAAATGGGTTTCACTGCCACTTCCATGGGCCGCGGACGCTGGGGCTCGGATTCTGAGGGTCGGTAGTATCTGTTCCGTTTCGAGACGCGTTTGTTGAGGCCGCCTCTTGTTCCTGGAGGTTGTGGGATTAGCTGAGATTTTATTTATTTAATTTTCAATTTTTCAAAAATTTTTTTTAATGTTTTTTAAATTTTTTTTGGGAGGGGTTGAAAGAGACTGGGAGGGTTGCAATCACGCTTGTTTGGCTGGCTCAAGAACTGATCGTCCATTTTGCTAGAGTCATTGTTGGTAATACGGTTGAAATAACAGTCACAGGCCCTGTACGCAATCAGTCTTTGATTCTATGATCCTTTAGCTGTCGGTGCAGTAACTTACGACTCGTCCTTGATCGGTTCCGTGTTGATTCCCATGCTTCGCCGCCCGGAAACAGCGTGTTTGTCCTGCACATGTTCGCAAAGATCTTCGAAGCTAGAAAAGGCATCCGAGTTGCAGTACCCGCATACGCGTTCCCATCGGCAGAGGTTGAGGATCCCGTACATTGGCCATGATTGAGAATGTCCACGTGGCTGCTCAGCCATGATGGCGGTTAAAGATGGTAAGAGTTCACGCGTTCTTCTGGGTTTGGAGGAGCAGAAATGTCAAGATAGAATTCTGACTAATTCTTTTTGCGAATGGTGTATCTGATGGAGTGAATCAAAGGCGGAGTCTCGGGGCAGTCAGAGGCATACCGAGGCCTCTGAGATTCACTGGAAGTTGTGGCGTGAATTGAAATGTGTACGACCTGAGTATATTTTTTTTCATAGCCAAATGTCCAAGAAATCGGACGACACTTTCAGATCCCCTTGGAGGCTTCTCATTCAATCGAGTGGCGGCGAGTCGAGTGGCTCTGTTCCACGCTGCCGCCGTAAAGTGATGGTCTCCCGCTTTAACTTCCAGATGCTCCCGGCCACGCCTCCAATGGAGCGTTCAATTTCGGCCAATCTTCTTCCCCTTCTCGTATTTCAACCACTTATGCCTCCTCTCCTCAAATCCTGCACTCTCACCTACATGCCCCTCTTTCCAACATCCCCTACAATACAAATCTCCATCGCAGCCAATACATCTCACGGTAGCATCATCGTTACATATGACACACCAACTATCGATTTCTTCGTTCGAGAAAGGAGTTTTCGACTCAGCTTTGGTGACCTTGATTGGCTTCTTTGACGGGGAAAATGAGGGAGCTGAAGGAAGGGAGAGCGCGTTAAGGCGCGCTGTGAGGGCATCCTCCATGGCTGTTGCGCGTGCAAAGTCATCGTCTTCTTCTTCCGCGGGGAGAGATGTGATTGGTCTTGTGGAAGGTGGGGCTGGAAGGTCTAAGGGTGAATCTTCCTTCTGGCTTGCAGCAATAACCTTTGACGTATTGGGGCTAATATTCTGCGACGCAACCGTCCCCTTGGGCTGCTTCTCTTCGTCTAATTTGGACTTCTCATCACCACCATCATTCGACGTTGAACCTGTCTCGTCATCGATCCTATACTTCCTATTCAGCTCCAGTTCCGCAAGAACCTGCGCGATGTACTCATCAGCATCCTGCTCATCCTGGGCTTCTTCATCCACCTCATGCTCCTCATTGTCTTCACCCTGTGCGCTTACTCCTCCTTCGTCCCCCTCAGGCCCATTCCTGCCACAGCCTCCAGCCTCACCCACCTCTGGCAGTACCCTTCTAGCCTCTTCAATCAATCTCCCCAAATCCCCCTGGTCCTTCCCACCAATGTCCCACCTCGCGCTGGGGCCCAGCTCCTTTAGCAGCTCTTCCAAGCTCTTCTCTTCGTCTTCATTATGCTCAGTATCCCCTCCCAAGCCCTCCTCTATCCCCTCCAAATAACTCGTCGCACCCGGCGCAATAACTGGTGTTGCTGTACTCGCACTTACACCGGTATTACCTAGCCGACGGAAGCGGGCAGCGAGGTCGTCATCGGGTGGAGCCGCGGCTGCATTGGAGGGGGTAGCGGAGTCGGTAGATAGGCTGGGAGTAGTAGAAAAGCTGATGTGGGACTTTTTAAGCGCGTTGAGGCGGGCGAAGAGGGCATCGGCGTCGTTTGATGGTGGCATCTCGGTGTCAACCTATGGCTTGATTGTTTGATTGAGAATTACGTGCGCAACTAAAGCCTATGGTAGACTAGACATAGTTGTCAGGGTTACCAAACTCTAGTCCGGTTATTTAGGCTCTTATATAGGTACTAAAGGTGGTGATTCATGTTGGTGAAAGTCGGAGGTGATCCTGCCGAGTCAAGTGGTTGGCGGGGATGGCGGGGCACATGAACACCTAAGGACACATTATGAACGCTTCAAGGATACATTTATCGCTGTCAATCGTACTTTACACATTAATATAACAGGTTTTACATGTCTAAACGCATCATCCATTCCATGACAGCCAAAAATACCACATGAATACCACCAATGCCACACGTATTACACTCCTCCGTAACTCCGCAAAGAGCAATGCTAGCCCTTTCAACTTCTTTCGCCTATGCTTAGAACTGGTATCGATATTCTCCCACTGCTTGAATTCTCGTGCGCCTTCCGTAGGCGGGAAATATCCAGCATGCTGAATTAAAGGATAAGTAAATTTCGACTCCGTTGCTGGAAGTCCATACCCGCCAGCAGGACTAACGCTTCGAGTGCGCGCGTTGGAATTTCGGATAGAGAGTTTTCGTTTTCCCTGATTTGATGAGGCGGAGGATTTTGAGGATGACTCTTCTGAAGAGTCGTGGCGGTAGGAGTATAGTTCGGCCTTTTCGTTTTCGGCTGAGGAGGCGTGTTCAGAGACTGGGAGAATGGGGTTTTCGGTGTTGGTGAGACTGGATTTTACTCTGCCGAACGCCACGAGCGCCGCCCTTATTGTCAAAAGGGAAATAGTGATGCCAAAGAACGTGGCGTAGCGGATAAATATGGCCAGTTGGTTTGGAAGAAGGCAAAGGTGGCTTTGGAGGGTGGATGAAGCGGCGTCTTCTTTGGTAGAAATGGGATTGCCCAAGCTATCAACCGGGTTCCATAAGCTTAGCATGACGATGCCAGGCTTGCGAACACCCATGGCCCAAGATATGGATTTAACCGTGATCTCTCGAATGCCTCCGCCTGCAGAGGGATACCCGCGGTGGACGACTTCACAATAATCATGATCGTCTCCAGAAAACGCATATTGGATATTGCCGACTTTTTCTGTGATTTCTTTGGATATCTCCTTAGTTAATACATTTTGATACTGATATCCTCCACGCACTGCAATTGCATTGCGTTCATCCTTCTCAAGGGGCTCGGTCTGTCCCTTAGGTGGCGGGGATGGTGGCCAATGTTCTCTCAGCGGTCCACAAGGAGTTCCTTCAGCCCGAAAAAGAGGGACGTGGGTAAGCAATATGGTCGGAAACTCGGCGTCGTTCGCCTCATAATGCGGCAATTCCGCCTTTGTTAGATCCTCCGTGTCTACTATGGCATGCTTGAAACGCAAATCTGGAGTAAGACCTTGCTGTTGTCTCAACTGTCTAGTAACCACCCGCTTCTTCTGTGCTTGTGTGTTGTCCAGGAAGTCCATCGTAGGTCTCCATATCTGCTCAACGGACTGTGGTTGTCCTAAAGCGCTCAAGGAAACTGTATCCACCGACACAAATGTATGATTCCCAATGATGTCGATCCGGTTTCCATCCCCGAAATACGCATTGAATCTCTTCCGAACTGATGACTGAATACCCGTTCCAAATCCAAGATCATGATTTCCTGGCAAGCTGCTAATGATTTTCCGCCCTGGTTGATACCGTCTTGGTGTTGTTCCACCATCTCCCCAATGGTCAAAGAAGATTCGGCCAAAACGGTCATATTCCCTAAGCCAGAAATCGTCTCCATATTTTCTCCATTGCGCTTCTGGGCTCATAGTAGATCGCGTAGACCATTCTCGCCCCCCGTCGAAAAGATCTCCTAGAAAAACAACGGTATCTGGGTATAAAACTTTTTGAATGTGCGAATATGCTCGGCGGAGGTATGTGTCGGTATGAATAACGGTAAGGGTCGAGAGGGGCCATGGTCGCCCGGGATATGTATGCGGGTCAACTAGCTGTGGATCCGCAACAAAGACGAGTCGATGTGGGGAGGCATTTGAGGACTTTCTATATCATCAGTAAGGTCTACAAATACCGGCTCCAGATATGTGGCATACCCAACTCTCCCAGTTTTCCCATTCGCAATCGCCAATACTATTCATAAAAACCGATCGTTCTCCCCAATAAAGCAAGAAAAGCCACAGCACAGTCAGGACTTTCCCAACCGTCAAGACATTGCGAATATTCCAGCGGCTAGTCTTCAACTGCTGTACCCTGCTTGAGACGACGGGTATAATGTGATGGATGGCAACGGATTGTAGCTGCCCAAAAGATCGTGTGGCCCAGCTTGGATATTGGTTGCGTGTTCCCACGGGAAAACCATAATCATCGTAGGTTGTCATGGTACAGTGAACAGACGGAGGAAGAGCTTCGACAGCATTTTCTGGAGTCAGACGCAGGTTCTGAGAATATATGCACCCAAGACTGGTGTTGATAGGGGAGACGAAGCTCAGATCACGTGCCGCATCACCAGATTACGCCTCGCCGCGTCAGGGCACCCGTAAACTGCCTTCGGCTTATACAATAATTAGATTAATCCTTTTTATGTACCTCTCAAAGCCTAGGCTTCACCTTTAATATTTCAAGTAGCTTCAGAAGTTTCCTCCCGTCAGAGCTGTCACTGAGATTTTCAAAATTACTTTGCAATTTGCTTCAATGCTTGTTATTCACAGGCTCCGCTCCCGCCATTATTTCCCCGGTGAAAAGGGACACAAAGCTACACATATCGATCATCTACTCATCTTCTCGAACAAAACGCCATGACAGTATGCAATTCATCTCTGCGCTCCAACATCCGAGAACTCCCACTCTTAGAACCCCCTTCAATTCTCGAACACCAATTTGAACTTGAATGCAATCTGGAACGCGGGATCTTGGATGGCTATTTCTTCTCCATCCGAAACTAACTCGTACAGCTTCTTCGAAAGATTCGGCCGTGTTTGCTTTTCAAGAGTTGGTGGTGATTGGTAATACAGCGACTTCGCCTCCGTACGGATCGTAGGCTTCTTAAGTTGGCTAGCATATTATGAGCAACGGAACAGCGAACATCTGAGGGCTTCACATACGCTTCGGGTCTTTCTGCTAGGCTTTCGATGAATTCCTGAAGGGTAGAGTTTGAGTTGACTTGAAGATCCTTCGCCAGATTACCGCAGACTGGACAGTCTGCTTTCTTCACGTGCTGGAAAGTATACGTGTACACGCTCACGTCTCCCGTGTACATCATGTAGTTGTCGGTTCCAGGGAAGCCAAGAAAAGGATTGGTGTTCGAAGCAATCTTGAAAGCCTCATTACAGCAGCTAGCGGCGACAATCGCATTTGTCGACGCTATGGCTGGAATAATATTTTTTACCACACCTTGGGTCATTGAGTATGTTACACCCGGGATGTTGAATTCTTGAGCACGCTTCAGAGCCTTTTGATACAACCATGTGATGTGCTCTGGATCGTCGTTGTCCAGAGTTATGTCTGCACACGGGTAAGCTGAATGCTTAGGAAAACCGTAATACTTCTCTACCTTTCCGCTCCTCTTCCCATGCAATAATATGCGCCCATTCGATGCAGTGCTGAGGTTGTCGGGGAATGGTTGCCAATGTGCAGAGAGGAACTGCTGCACGAGGAGCATGCATGTCGAGCTGACACTCGATGCAAGAAGTCATGGTCGGAAATATTACCCTAGCTTGGCCCTTGAACCCTAGATATGGTCAGGTATTAACCACAAATTCAATAATTCCCATAAGCTCCTACCTTCAGTTCCACCATCTATTAGAGGCTTCATGCTGTCCGGATCATTTTCGTCGACCATTCCTACGAGGGTGGCATTAATCCATCGTCGAGCTTCGATGCTGTCAAGACCGCATACAATCATGGCAAATTGCATGTAGTAATCATCATCCTTGTCCTGGATTTTGCCGCAGTAGGGCGTGATTTTGACACCTTTTACCCGCTTCTCTACGAATCGAGCTGCAACTTCCGCCTTGAATTTACCTACGTCGGCGTGGCGGAAGAGGAATTGTCGATTCAAGTTCGAAACGTCAATCGTATCTGAACCAGGAATTAGCTCATCTCTGAGAATGATAACACAATGCTCCTACCCATATCAATCACGTGGATATCTTTAAATCCGGACAGGGCGAGGTTTTTAAGGATCTCACATCCTAATCCACCGGCCCCGCTGTGAATAATTAGCTTCCTCCAAGATAGGTTTTAACGTTTCACGAACATAACCCTATTTGTTGTTAGCATAGACCGTGTGCTACATGATAAGGGTCCTCACAAAATCTTTGCTCTTGATAGTCCTTCGAGGGCCGGCTCTCCGCAAACCCAATCTGGGTCTGTAAATGGACCAGGGCGGTTGAGAATGTTGTCAAGGTACTTCCTGCGGGCCAACGTTAGCCGTTGAAAACGGACTGAAAGCTTTGTGTCTACCATCTTGGCCTCGAGTTGTATGGACCGTTTGTGAGAATCGACTCAGCGTCCTCGGCCATTCTTATATGAGTTGGTTGTAATCAAAGGCGTTAACAAGGCTTGTGAGATAAATGGTGTAGGCACCAACTTTGAACTTTTGGTGGTCGATACCAGAAAGAGCCAAGCTTTCTAGATGCCCGCCTACCAAAAGAGACGATGATTTTAGGCTGACTAAATAGTCTCGTTTTGTAACGTAATCCACCACCACAATGTGCCGCCCTAACTTTTCTGGTGCGATTTGGACGTTTTGACACCCTAGTAATCTTAACAACCATAAAAGATTAAGCAATATTATCCACGTAAATATAATTCCTATCCCTCCTCTAATATCTATATCTAGGGCTGGGGCAATACATACATACATATATATACATACGTGGGTCTATAATTCTGCTGTATTGCAAATAGTCCCCAATCTTAGGGGCTAAAACTTTACTGCCACTAAATGGGGCCATTAGGAAACCCTAAAAATGGACTGATGTTAGTAAGATGGCCATTATTATATTTCTTCTAAGCTGCAGCCTAAAATAGTCTTTAGTTGTTGAGATTGCCAGAGTATTAAAACGTCCAAATCGCACCAAAAAAGGTAGGGCGGCACCCGGTGGTGGCGGCCACTTTGGTGGCCTCAATACAGTAGGTAATAAACCCTGCCAAGATTTATACTACTAATAAATTACGCATTGTCCAAGCCCCATCAAAGATCATCCACTCTCCCTAAGTCAACTAAAGCACAACCGAGCGCGTCTGAAATTGAACACCTCGTTCAGTGAAGGAAATGAGTGCGAAGGCGAAACCATGGACGACCTGCTTAAGCCAGTCAAGACAACAGCGACCGTGAGACATGCAACTCCCCAGTCTCTTCCAACCAATAAGCCCCAAAAGTCTGTCTTTGATCGTATCGAATCTCCAGATGATGCCTTGAAGGCTTTACGGAACCAGCCAGACTACGACGATGTCAGGTACATTCTGAAGTATCTTGCATCTACAACTCAAACCAAGTCTTTTTTTTCGATCGCCGCCCCAGGGCCATTGGCTGCGCAGATCATCAATGTATTAGTCAGTATCACTATACCCGATTACTGGCGTAGTATAAAACAAAGCAGTGGGAAAGGAGAGAGCAGCACCTTCCTTATAAAATGCCTACAAAGTGTCAGCGGACTTGGAGCTATTGTTTCACGACTTAAGCCTTTGATTGCAGATGCCAAACAGAGCAAACAAAGACTTGAAAACAGAGATCCTTTCCAGCATATCGAGGACCTTTTGGACATCCTTTCTCGGATCTTGGACGGCTGCGACATCTCGTGGCAAATTTGGAAAAATGTTGAGCAGCTTGCCGCAAACCCTACGCAGCGAACCCTACTATGGAAAGAATACATATCATTAACTGCTTCCGGCAAGATACTGTCTATCGCGGCCCAAGCAGAGGATGCTCTGAAGACTTCTAAATCCAGTCGGACAGAGTCTTGGGTCGCCAAAGGTAATGATTATGCTTCGTGGCTGGGGAACAATGCTGCTACCATGATAGACTTGAGCTCCGGGTCTCAAGATGATGATATGACTGCTACTGCTCAGCTTTGTGGGAAAGCTTTCACTTTGGGTTACACTGGTAAGCTTACCTCTAACAAATCAAGGACCCAGTTTCTAAACAATGTAGATCGGATAGTCGGAGCGATACTCCTGGCGTTTTTGGATTCGAGATCAGGTTCCAAATTACGGAATTTCTTATTGAAACTTCCCGCCCATGAGCAACGCCAGTTTCTGAACTCTGCAATGTCCGTAATTGCAAGGCAGTATCTTAGCTCTCTGCCCGAGACCCGAGACGATACTTCTTTGAAGCCGTCTCGGGCTATTTCAGGATCCGCTGGTTTGATACGAGAGCTTATAGGCGAGAACGAATTTCTGAAAGATTATCTAGTCTCATTACTTGTTAGCTCTACTAGATCCAGTATTGATAGCTCCCTTGCAGTCAGAAGGAGTGCTATTGCTGCTATTAGTCCAGACAATGGTATGAAAGGGTTTCACTCTCCATGCGCGATACTGTTGCTTAGTGTAATTAGGAAGGCTTCAAAAGGTCATGGAACGCAGTCTTGAGCTCTTTGGTGACCAGCTCTATATCAGGCACACTCCAACATTACAACAAGAAGGTAATGGAACTCCATCCATGAAAGTTGTTCAAATTACTGACATACATAAGCCCTCGCGCAAGTCTTGTTGATCTCCTGCGGCTACATCCATCGATCTGAACCCATGTTTCTATTCATAACAGCAAGGTCAAGCAATCATCTGAGGGGGATGTCAAATCATATTGCAGCTTCTTCGCCTCGAGCTAGGTTTCTAGGGATAGTGGTAGGCTTGGCCATATCGGAACTGGTAGACAAGCCGGGGAATCGACTGAAGTTTGAGCTCGACGAAACTCAATATTCCGAAGCCAAATGGTTTCAACAACTGACAAACCTTAATGACAAAGTTGGGACCCCGGAGGACCTGAAATTTGTGCAGATCAAGATGAATACGAATCAGGTTAAAATAGGGCAAACATCCGATATAAGCTCATCAAAATCAAGAACTTCTCGATCCACGAAGATTTACGCAGGGGCAGATGTCAATTGTAGACAAATCACAGGACCCAGGATTATTGAGGTTGAAGACGATTCCGAGGATGATGATCTAGTTCCTTACGGAAAACCTGACTCCGACCCGGAAGATGATTACGACGACCCGACCATGATCCAAAGGGACAAGCCCAAAGCTCCAGTGTCAGTTCTCCCTTTTCCGATGGTCAATTTTATCCGTTACTAATGCATAACATAGCTATATTCGCGACCTGATGTCAGGCTTGCGCGATAATGAAAACCACGACCGTCACGAACTCGCCATCTCCACAGCTGCCAGCTTAATTCGCAGAAAGACAAATTTTGGAACAGAAGTTAAGGATCACATTGAAGAGCTGGCTACTATTCTCGTGGGCTTGAACGATCCCTTCGAGCTTGAAAACTTCTCAGAAATGCGGCAGCTGGCTTTGATTGCTGTCCTCCTCGCACAACCAGCTCAGATGGGCCAATGGTTTGCACGATCTTTCTTTTCGGGGGACTATTCTCTCACCCAACGGGTTGCTATGCTCACTGCCATGGGCCTCGGAGCCCGCGAGCTCGCTGGCTTCAAAGACGACGATTTGAGCGGCGCGATAGAAATGCCTGAATCTTCATTTCCCTCCAAAAAGCTCCCTCCAAAGCTCCACAAAGTGTACGCCGCCGAAGCTACGCCTGTGAACAGCCTGGCCAAACGCCTCGAGCAGACGATGATATCGCCCATGGCCCTCTCCGCCGCCGATCAACTCTCCGGCCCCAACGTCCTCAAAGTCCGCACCTTCTCCACGCGGATGGAGGTCGAAAAGAAGCGCAAAAAGCCAATTCCGAATGCCCTCGCTGCCATTGTTGCGCAGAATCTTTTCTTCCCGCTCACAGGGAGGTGGTGGACGCACATGCAGGCTTCGGACGCAGATACTTTGTACACCTCGCCGCACTTGCTGCCGTCATTTCTGCAAACCTTGGCGATTCTCTTGAATGCATCGGGGCCGTCGACACTCTCGCTGCCGCAGATGACGACGGAGTTTTGGGATCTGTTACTCTCAGTACGAGGGGCGGCGTTGGCGGATTCGCTGATTCTGTCGGCGCTGCTGTTTGCCTTTCTTATGTTGTTGGAAACTAACGAGGATAAGCTGTGGTTGGCGCAGGAGAAAGGCAAAGAGCTTTTGGAGACGCAGGAGTGGGTGAGGAGTGTGTTTGAGAGATTGGGGGGGAAAGGGGATGAGGAGGAAAAGGTCAGAGTTTTGGCCGCGGGCGTATTGATAAGGTGTCAGGAGGTGGTTGAGAAGCACCAAAGAACGCTTGTTGGGGATATGATGGATTATTAGAATGACCAGCGGCTCTGTTGGAGACGGGAATGACCTTCATAGAGATCAAACTACACATGAGATCAAGATTTGATGACAGGGGACCGGGGGATTGAGTCGTATGATCCATAATGATTGCTCATAATGGCCCTCGACTGATTGCCACTGGAGTATCAATGTATGCTGCTTACAATGCCCTGAAATGCCTACGCCATCCCTAAGCGTTATTGCCAGAAAGACCGTTCATACTAACTCACATCCAAGCCAAATACTCCGAATTAGATAACACCTAACTTGAAAAAAAAACATCCTCCAGAACGCTTACGACTCCGCCTTCATGGTTCCACATAGCGAGCACGTCCACCACTCGTTCTCCATGAAAGTGCCGCAATTCAGACAATTCCAACCAATCCGCCCCTTGGCCGGCTCGAATGGCGTTGCGGCAGGTCCGCGGAGCCCTGCAGCCGGTGGAGGCTTGGGAACCGGATGCTGTGCAGTGCCGTATCTCTTATTCCGCGGGATCGGTTGTGGAGGCTGTTCGAGTCCGCAGGCTTCGCAGCTAAGGAAATCCAAGGGGTTGAGGAGCGTACATTGCGGACACGCCCACTTGTCTGGGTCGGAGGAAGGAACGGGTACTCGGGGTTGTTCGAAAGAAGGAATTTTGGGGAGAGCTTTTAATCGGAGACGCTCTTCTTCCTCGGAGATGAGGCGCGAGGGAGGGCGGCTGGCGCGTGGATTTGATGATGAAAGGGATTTGTTGAGAGTGTTGTTCTGGGACACCAGTCGCGATATTGGCTGGCTTTTACGATTTGCAGGAGGAAACGCAGCAGATGGAGTGGGAACTGGTTTTGAGTGATCCAATTGCAAACCAGTTTCCTTGTTCCAACTCAAGCCTGGGGAACTTGGCCGCTTTGCAGTTTGGCTGTCGAACTGCAATCCATTCTCACGGTCCCAGGCTAAACCTCCCGCTCCACTAGGTGCATATAGGTTGTCCAGGTTCCGCATCTCCTCCTCTTCCATGAGCTCCTGGAGAGCTTGCGAAATAGCTCGGTCATTCGCATCATCTTCCTCAGCTTTCGTCCTGAACCCGCCTTTGGATGCATCCGAGGAAAGCTTGCCTGCCTCTGCGCTCCCAGAAGGAACGCAGCCCTTCTGGATGCTGTTGCGCCGGGCAGCCGCGTCGGCGATGACCTTGCGCATATCAACACCACGCATGACTGGCGCTCCACCAAGCTTCTGGCCAGAGCCGGCATTCAGGCTCCGGCGCTTCTCAGCAGCTATGCGGGCCTGGCGGCGCATCTCATCAAGGGGAATACGTTTGCCACCGAGTTTGTGGCCTTGAGAGAGAAATCCTTCGCCAGTGTAGCCTTTTGACACCAGCGACTGATGCTCGTTGCGCAGCTCGTCCCACAGATTCTGGAAATTTTGATCATGAGCACCCCATATAATATGCGAGAGTCTACACGTTTGAGTAAGTAAAGCAGTTTCAAATTCATTTACGATACATACTCGTGCAACAGTGTATCTGTGACTTGCTCCATGGGCAGAAATTGTCGGGAATCGTGGTGATACCTGAGCCGAATTAAGATTTTTTCGGTCTTGTTGATATTAAGACCTATTAGCATAGTGGTCAGATCTCGACTCTAGAAAATTGCAATCTATATTTGCTTTACCCAGAAGCTGTGGCTCATCGGGAAGAAACTCAGCCAGCGTGCCCACGCTCCAACCTCTCTTTCTCATCATGGGTTTTACCAACGACGCAGCCTTGCGTAGCATATGCAGCGCTTCCTGTTCCCGCGGCAAATGTTTGAGATGCTCGTAAGCATCGAAATGCGCGTCGATCTCTCTCATTGTGAAATTGTTTCAGTTATAACGAAGCAGTTGTAGACTAGCAAACTTTCTGAGTCTTTGTTCCAATGGAAGCCTTGTGAGCGCGTAGGCCTGCTCTTAAATGAAATGCCGAATCTTACGAGATGAAGTAAATGAAGAGGCAGAGACGACTGGAAGATACTAAACGCATGACAAGACAGAAGGCCATGGAAAGGTGATTATGAACAGTGGTGAAGGCAACTCCGCCACGTAAGCTCCATTAGGGATGATAGAGGTGTAAAGTTTGCCGAGGCGAATACATTTATGGTTTAATAGACAGTTTTAGTTTCCAATGATGTGGCGCCTTTTGAAACGTTGCCACATTTCCGTTCTTTTCTTTATACCAGGTGTTCACTCTTACCTTTACAAAAAATGGTGCTTTGAAATCCTGGCTTGTGTTCAATTTTCTTCTCTTTACAGCACTTGTTTAACCTTTAGTCTAGCTGTCGCCAAGTGCGGAGTCTCAACTGGAAGTGCCTCTGTTCATTTCTCCTTGACGCCTTGGATAGCACTTGTTAAGTTGAATATGAGGGTATATATCATAGGCAGGTAGTAGTTTGATCTACCTGCGGATTCCCCTTACGCCTGTCCCTGTGTCACGATCGTCTGACAATTTCGGTCAAGAGTAGTGTAAACTGGCTCTACTCTCCTGGGCAATGGCAGAAAACCACTGAAACCGCAATCTCCAGCCTTTTCACCCCTCCCAAGACAGATATAAATACCATCAACACCAAGCCAAGTCCAATAACCACACTGCACGAGGAAGCAGTCCCAAAAAGCCCAATAAACACTGTTGAATACCTCAAAGCGCACTCAAAACTGCCTGGACCCCAACACTCCCCACATCCTCCCTCTTGAGCACATACTGCCTCAACTCCATACTATCACTCCCTCCACCCCTCAGCCTCTCCCTCAGTGCCTCAGGCCCAATGACAAATATATTCGCAACCTCAACTAGCACATCCATCGCCCCGGGCTCCAATTCCTCCCCGGTCGGCCATCCCCGCACCAGATCCACATATTTTGTCATGTCCTTCGATACGACCAGCCCGCCAGCTAAACTTACGCTGAATTTACGCAGATGTTCGAGGACGGCGGAGCGCAGGCCGCGCGCGAGCTCGGAGAGAAAAACGGAGAGGTTGCGGCCGTCGAGGGCCGCAGATGCCTGCGTGGCGACGCGGCTGAGGAATTGCGTTACGGCAGCGCATGCGGGAGTTTCTGTTGCCATTGCGGCTGCTAGGGAGTCATTATCATCTTTCGGGCGAAAGTCAGTCTTCTTTTGCAGAGCGAGGCAACGGGAGACCCATGCCAAGGCTGCATCCAGGGTGCGGTTGATGATGGTGGAGATTTTAGCTTCCAGGGTGGAGAGGGTGTTGGATGTTGCTTTTTCGATTTCGCGGCGGATTGTGAGATTTGGAGTTGCGAGTGGGAGTAGAACTGTTTGAGTGGATGTTTGGAGGAGGTGCAGTATCGAGATTGCGGTGCGAAGAGATGATAGATGGGTGAGGTCGGGAGGAGATTTAGTCATGTTCTCTTGAGATGCAGCGTGGTCAGAGGCACTGATATGCTGTTAGTGTCTCAGGTTTTCAGAAAGGAAGCAAAGTAACCTACGCATCAAGAGCGGTCTCGAGGTAAATCTCGCCCATGTGAGAAAGCAGCAGGTTTAGCAGGGCTTGCACATCTTTGGGCGTTTCATTGCCACCGCTCAGCTCAAGGCCTCTACCTACACCTTCAGCAAGCCACTTTAGCATCCTCTTAGCGTTGGGAAGACTGAGTCTGCCATCCTCATCAGTCACCTCGATATCTTTCTTCTCGCTATCGGTTTCTTTAAGACCGGCGATGCGAATCAGCATGGCTCTCTGGGATGCTGGAAGATCAGTCGAATCAAGACGTTCCATATAGGCTTCTCTAGCGGAAGCAATTAACTCTTTACCCCTCTGACCTAGAGACGCAAAGTATGTGGTTGGCATTTTCCGCCGTCTCGACTGATCCGAATTAGACATATGCGAGCGAAAGTATACCTGTTTTGCTTACATGATAAATAGTGAACTTTAATAGCAATGAGGAATAGAGCTCCTCCAAATTTTTCTTCTCGCGCTCAATGTACGAAGATCCAATGAAGTAGGGTACGAAGAGATCATCGAGTTGCTGATCTAGAGTCGCAGCTACTTGTGATGATACAGGTTCCGGGTGCTCGGTCAGTCCATGAGACTTTAGGTCATCCACTAGCCCGGCAATGTAGCTCCTGGCTGCTTGTAATGAGCGGAGGAATGCGAGGGAAGATAGCTGGTTCGCTCTATCAAGTACCATTTCAAGGCGTTGTTGGATCTAGCGCGGTTAGGATAATTGCCGTCTACAACAATTGATTACTTACTGATTGCTGGAACACTCGCTGAAGAAAACGGACAAGTACTTCCTCATGATAGGGAAATACGCGTTTGATGTCAAAAGACACTTTCTGAACAGTCTCTCTCACCCGGTCGACCAGCGATTGGAGACTAGGCTCTACTCCCGGAGGCTCTGCGTCTGGGTCCTGTAGGCGATCCCAACTATCTACTTGATTAGCCAAGGCATATATATTTTAGGCTGACGCTTTACAATACATACCTTTCGTCATCTCCGACAATCTCCTCGTTGAGCAATTCATTGGCCTCAATAAAGAACTCGTTTTGGTTCACATACAATGCCATAACGCTTGCGCCATCGCTGAAGTCACGGAGTGCGACTGCACATTCCTAAATAATAAATCAACAAAACGTACCGATGGGAACTTCAGAAACATTACCCGCATGCTGTCATAATTATCTCGCAAGCGAAATTGATCGAACTGCTCCAAAAGATCATTTTCCAAGCCTTCCAGGAACTTCTCGATGATGTCTCTTGTCGGGTATCTACTTTGAGTACCTCTCCTTTTGGCCCCATTAGCGGCACGGCCACCATTGACTTGTGGCGAATTTTCCGGATCCAATCTCATACTGATCTTCAACAGCTGCCTGGCAATGTTCGCACAACGAACCTTGCCGTCTCCACCTCCGAATCTCCTCACATCCTCAAGCGTTGAAAGATTGCCCTTCTCACTGACCTCTAACCAGCACTGGATGAGGAATTTCGCATCTTGTGCCCGCTGTCTCTGCCGGTCTAGCTCCTCGAGTTGTTCGCCGATTCGCACAGCTACATTTCCTCCAGAGTCCTGATCCCCGCTGTCACTGGTGACACCGCCGAGTGAACTGTCGAGTCGTTGAAAGTTTTCTATGGCTTGCTCGAGCTTCCTTCCGAGTGATTCAACATTCTGATTATGCTGGGCTTCGGCGCGCCGCACTGCCCCGGAGAGCTCGTTTTCGTGGAGTTCGAGCTCTTCAGAAAGAGAGCCTAGGCGGGCAAGAGCATGCTCGAAAGTTCTTATGAGAGGCTTGGGATCGAATGCTGCTATAGAGCTGTCAGTGCTTAACCCTAAACTTGTGGCGGCCGATGGTACCTTGTTGGCTAGCAGGTCCAGAGCGACGACTGATGGGTAAAGCGCTATCAGATAGAGATTCTATGAAATCCTTGACAATGTAGTCTTTGCTCTAAGCTTCTTGTATCAGCGGATTGTGTCCTCGGAAATACAAGTGAGCTGTGACGGACGGAGAAGGTGTCCAAATTGAAGACCGGCCCTCTAGTGGACATAGACCTGCCCCCGATTGTAGTTGTAGTACCCTGTGACAGAATAGATTCCGTATCTGCCGCTTGAGCGGGCATCGTCGTTGCTCAAGAGTCTCGTGGACTGGCACACCGAATGCTTGATAGCTCGGAGGTGGTGGTAAGCGTGGATGGTGGTGATAGTGAGTGGCTGGAGCTGACGTCGGTTACATGGAACTCCGCCTACCAATAAACACAACGCAATCCGTTTTCGAATTTATCCTTCTAGATGGCTTTAGCAAGATTAGTAGCATACGCGGAGTCTAAATCTACCATTCTAATTCAAGGCCCTAGTGAAAGTGCCAAAACCTGGCCTTAAAATGGGACCAATCTCATAAGCAACGTATAAGCAACGTATAAGCAACGTAATCGACACCGATCTCTCCCCGCCGAGGGCGGTAGTTTCTGATTTTACTAGTCTGCTTCTTACCTCTGTCATCTAGATGCCATTCTCATAGAACGTTATTGTTAGATTCTACATCTGATCGAGCTTTATTCGTCTCTATACCTTCACCACATCGGTCGCAATGGTCGCTTTTGGTCCGCGCGAAACCACTGCTTTTCGTCGAGGCACAACTCTCGACGGCCAACCATTGACGGCAAAGGAACGCGAAAGGATGCTCAAACCTTTCCTCCCACCCACGCCATCTACCGGCTCTCCCTCACCTGCGGCCTCGCGGTTGCCTTCAAAACGGAAACCGGCAAAGAAATCCCGCCGACCAAAGTCGATGCGGAGCTTCCTTACGAGCCAATTTCATTTGCTTGTATACACTATTGTTCACACTATATTCTCCATCTGGTTTCGATTCCGACACGCCTGGCACGCTGTATACTACCGTTTCTTCGCTCTGCTATACTACCATCATCGTACGCCCGAGTATATACAGAAAGATGTCAAGAACCTGGGGTCCTTACCCGGCCACCTGAGCGTCATCCTTGAGCTCAACGAGAGCGACGATGAGCAAGGCAATGCGGGACTGGAGGGACTGGTCAATGATGTTTGCGAGATATCAGCATGGTGTGCTTGTGCCGGAATACCTCTCCTGAGCGTATATGAGAAGACAGGTCAGGCAGCTTTTTTTTAACCGCCTCCAAGTCTCATTAATAGAACACTCTAAAACTTTCATCTATGTATCTACTGACACCCCGCATCAGGAATTCTCAAAAACTGCATCCCACAAACCCACCGCAGCATCTCTGAGACTCTGGAGTCCTACTTTGGCGTTGACCGTAAACCCGCCCTCTCTCTCAGAGCACCGCACCTCCAGTCTTTCTCCCCACCAACAACACCCCCCTCGATCTCCTACCCTTCAAGCCCAACGGCTACCACAGCAACTACAGAGCCTCCACGAATAACAGTCCTGCTTCTCAGCGCCACCGACGGGCGTAACACCATGGTCGACCTAACAAAAACACTGGCCGAAATGGCACAAAAGAAAGCACTGGACCCAGCAGATATCAGTGCTGACTTGATCGACATAGAACTCAAGGAGGCGGTCTCAGGAGAGCCAGACTTACTCGTTCTGTTCTCGCCACGAGTGGAGCTGAAGGGGTATCCGCCGTGGCAGGTCCGGTTGACGGAGATCTTGTAAGTCACGACCTCCTGTACGTCCATTGCCTCTCGCCCCACTAACATGATCCACAGCCATGTCCCCGATAACGCTGGTGTAAACTACCAAGTTTTCGTACGCGCCCTGCACAAATACGCTAAAGCGCAGATGAGGTTCGGGCGGTAACAACCTCATGCCCGGACACAGCCCATGCCTAGACATGTTAAACCCACCAGTATTCCTTCCTCTCCAATTCCGAAACGCAAACAGCACCCAAATCTACGATACCTTATCAGCGCATGATTAAGGACAGATAGACGGACTTCAATGTCCTCCACCAGTCCCAATTTTTTTTGAAACGAAGCCAGAATCCGGGCTGACTCCATCCTCCTATTCGTCAACAACGTTAGAGAGATGTTGTGGCGGAAGAATATCGCCCGCCGAAGACGAAAGGCAGGAAGCCTTGTCGAAATGATCAGAGAGAGGCTAGACACGCAAATTGCAGGCTTCTAGGACAGCCCTGATAGGGGGATTAAGCCGGCGATTGCTAGGCGTGTCTATTCATTAGGTATGATATCAGTGGCTCAGGCAAGGATGGATGAAAATATTAAACCCATTGCAATTTTCTTGTTGTGTACAGGTGATGTTGAGAACATACTTGACTGGCGTCCTCAACCTGGCGCCTCTCGTTAGATTCCATTTCAACAACGCTTATACATATGGTGGTTAGGGTGGCATAGCCAAGTCTAATTCCATGAATATTAATTGACCATTGCTCATTCAGTTTACGAGGCCCTTGGAGGTGTATGCAAAGCCAAATACTGATTAGTGGTGCCCGCGGTTGCTACGTGTATCTATTCATCAAGAAATGGTATCAATTGGCCCAGGCAGGGACATTTCAGATATAAAGAACCATCCACGTCCCCACTGGCATCTATAAACCCCCCTAAACGCCACTTCATGACCATGTCTTTCTCAGGTAAAATTCAACAATTCAAGCCATGCAATACGCCGACAGCAAAATAACAACTTTCCGATTCCTCTAAACCCCGTCACGCCATTGTGTGCGTGTAAAATGCCGAATAAAACCAACACAACGCTCAGTCATCACATGGCATCTCTCGAGCAAAGAATTCAAGCATCCCCGTTCTAGTTCAGCCCATTCAACCCGTTTGTGATCTTGTGCGCCACAACGGCCCTCTCGAGCGCTTGCAGCACATCGTTTTTGAGATCCTGCGCGTCCTCAATCCCGCAGCTCACACGCACCAGATCGTCAAACACGCCTGCGGCTTCGCGCTGCTCGCGCGGAATACCGCCGTGTGTCATGGCGCTGGGCACCTCGACCAGACTCTCGACGCCGCCTAAGCTCTCCGCGAGAGTGAAGATTTTGGTGGACTGGCAGAAGCGCTCGGCGGCTTCGTGGCCGCCGCGGATGCGGAACGAGAGCATGCCACCGCCCATGCCGTTGCGGTGCTGCTTTAGGGCGACGGCACGCTGCCTGTGGGATGCGAGACCGGGATAGTTTACCGCGATGACGTGAGGTGAGGCTTCAAGTGCTTGCGCAACGGTGGTCGCGTTCGTGGTGGCTTCTCGCATTCGTAGATGCATCGTTTTCAGTCCACGGTGCGCGAGCCAGGCGTCGAATGCTGATGGCACGGCGCCGATTGCGTTTTGCAGGAACGACAGCCGCTCGAAAATCTCCGGGGAGTTGAATGCCGCCGCGCCCATAACCACGTCCGAGTGTCCGTTTATGTATTTCGTCACGCTGTGCACGACGATGTCGGCGCCGTGGTCGAGCGGGTTCTGTATATAGGGGGAAAGGAACGTGTTGTCCACAACGACGAGGATACCATGCTGGTGCGCGATGGTGGCGACGGCCCGGATGTCAACAAGAGAAAGGGTCGGGTTCGAGGGCGTTTCGATCCAGATAAGTTTAGTTTCGCCAGGCCGAATCAGCTCCGCGATGTCTAGTTCGATGCTGGGAGAGAAGGTGACGTGGACACCGTGCGCGAGCGCGACTTTGGTGAAGTAGCGGTGCGTGCCACCATAGACGTCCGAAACAGAGACAACGTGAGAACCAGCGGCGAGCGATTGGAGTATATTTGCTGTGGTTGCCGATCCAGAGGAAAAGGCGAGGGCAAAGCGGGCGTGCTCGAGTGCCGCCACGGCTTTCTCGAAATTGTCTCTGCCAGAATGTTAATATCCTGCTTCCGTAATATCTCGCGCTACTCAAAAGCTCTTACCTGTTGGGGTTTGAGCTTCTGCTATACTCGTATAGGCCCACTGGCTTGCCGACGGCCGTCTGCGCGAAGGTGGTGGAGAGCGAGATCTGGAATGGTGTCAGCAATGATCAAGTATTTGTCGCAATTTGAGCTCTTACAGTCTCAATGACTGCCCCGGTAGCTGCATCATGAGGGGAGCCAGCATGAACAGCTAAAGTACCAAAAGCGTGCACCGGAGACGGCGCGCGAGGAGGGGTTTCGATGGGATGATCGGTTTGCGTCATTGTCGGTTTGATAAGATATGAAGAGCTAGGTAATGGGCCAGAGGAGCCTTGGACGGCTTTAAGAATTGTCTTTCAAGGGTAGCCGGACGTTCGCAAGAGTTATTCAGGAGGAGATGAGTGGAATAAATATTTTTCGTAGCGGAGGTGAACAGCGAGGTTGCGATAGCGGGACAATGGAAGCTTCGTATCCAACGATGGCGCAATTTTAGATCCGTGCGCAATTTGAAGAGTAGGATGATGTTTGAAGAGCAACATGAGGGTTTTTATAAATAGTCTACTCTGCCAGTGTCTTACCAATAGTTAATATAGCCTGTATGGTTGATTAATCCGACATTCGGCGGTCATCGAATACACCCAGGCATGCAGCAGTTGATATGTCAGCATCTCGGCGGCAAACTCGAACCGGTAGTCCGCAATATGATTACATCATTAGACACGCCCTTTTGGTAGACTCTTGCATTCGGATTTGGAAACAGTCAACCATATCTCCGGTTGGATACCCTCGGGCCTTGAAGGAATTTTCTTCTAAGTTCACAGTTTTCTGAGGAAATCCAGCTTTGTCCGACTTGAGTGCAGACCGACTGTGCGTATGCGATGCTGGGAGTCTTCAGGTAGTTGATTTAACATAACTGGTATAACCATTTGACGGCTCTTTGCTTGTCCAGTTCATATAATATGTCTGTTGAGGACTATGGACCGGGTATCATTCGTTTCACAGGTTGAAGTCTGTCCCAATTGTTCAACAGAATTACGATATATCTGGGTCTGAATAGCTACGCGTATCACAATGGCAGTATCCACGTAACGATTAGAAGTCTAGAGACGAGAAGGCTGGGTTTTGATTACGAGTAAAGTAGATACGTACTATACTTATAGATTGATGCTACGACATTGTTTAAGGCCTACCGTCTCCTTTAAGAGACATCCAGCCCAGTATCAATACTCGAGATCGTTCAAACGCGCCAACGCCGGAAGTAACCAGGATCATGAGAACAAAGGAAAAACATATGCTGCCGTCATAAATGACAACGCCTGGGTATGGGTGCGATAATATGTGAGAGAGCGAAAAGAAACAAAACTCCATCCATGTGTACTTGCAGAAAAATGGCTTGTCGCCCTGCCCAAATGGTATTACCAAGTCCCAGGCGTTTCCCCATTGGGTATCATATACGTTCAAGCATGCCGTTCATATATTATCTGACATTCGTTAGTTCATCAGATTAAATGTCGTTCTCCGCCTAAATGTCCGCTTCAGACGCGAACGCCCGAGGCGGCTGACCACCGTAGCCGCCTCAAACTCATTCCTGCGCGTCCAAGTTCAGATGCGGCCTCTTTGCCGCAACGTCCCGCTTCGGCTCCAGCGCTGCCTAGTTTCACTGCCTCCGCATGCCCTGTTTCGCGACCGACAACATAGCCTGCCGAAAAACTGAGTGCACTGACCAGTACCACAACGCCTGCGCTAACGACCCAGGTAAGCAATGTAGGGCTGATTTCGTCCATCATCGGGCTTGTCCTATGCGCCTTCTTTACTGACCGACGATCTTTACTATTGCTACGGGGGTTCGAGGGCGTGCTTGCTTTGCGCTTATACTTGTTCACAGACGGACTATCATTAATAACGCGAGGGGACGATGCCGCAGAGGATTGATCAGTGGTTTCGAATGCTCCGCCAAGAGCAACAGATTCAGGAACGAGACGCAGCGATGTGGGGTCCACACGTGCAGACCCTCCGCTCGATTGGTTAGCAGTTGCCTGGCCCGGTTTTGGAAGGCCACGGACAGCTTTCGCAGCAGACAGAAGAGTGGAAAGGCTAGCACGAAGAGCGGCATCGTGGTCAGCCTGGTGAGAGGGAGAAATCATGTTGTAGGGTGTGTGTTGCTGACTAGGAGAGGAGTTATGCTGAGAGTATTGCCGAGCCGACGGCCTAGATTGTGAGTAGTAATTCCCAGTAGGCTGAGATCGGGCGGCTTGTGTGTTCGGTGGATGCGTAAACGCATTTGGTTGAGGTGCGAAGATCGGTCCTGTCGCCCGAGGATAGTTCACTGCGGTGGAGTTCTCATCATCGTCATCCTCGTCATCTCCTTCCCTTTCAGACATGGTGTCTGAGGAGGTGGCTGAATAGAAATGCCGAGAAGAGCGTCGGAGCTCCTGTTGCAGAGGAGATGGTCGTAGGCCTTCGTTCGAGGACGACATTACTCGATCAGACTCACTCTCGCTCTCTTCGTATTCTTCCTGGCTACTACCACCCCCACTCGTGGCTCGATATCCGATCTCCATCTGCAAGTGACCAAGCCTGCTGGTCCCTCGAGAGCGCCTTCGGCGTCGGGCGTTGGAGTCGTGTTGAACTCGTAGCCCAGTGGTGATAATCTCATCCGCAGCCGACGACAAGGAAGATGAAGATGGTCGGGAAGACACCTCTATCCAAGAATCTGCGGAGAAGTAGTCAGCATAAAAAGTCTAGGGTGTCGCGGAGTATGCTGGAGTATGGTGTAGAAGTTCGGATTCGCCAAAGCATTCAAAGGCAACAATCTGCTATAATCACCAGCGGTAAACTTACCTTCTGATCTCTGCTGTGAGCCAAGCGGAGCGGAGGCCTGGATGGAACTCAATATCTGAGCAGGTTGCTGCGCGTGCTCCCTCTCTCCATTTCGCGCTTGACGCGGTCGATTTGAATCCGGGTTTTGCATAATGAACCAAGAAGCGCCCGAGACAGCGAACGATGTTAACACTCTTCGATGATTCTTAGGCCTGTAGGAAAAAGTCGGTGTAATTGTCTACGGTTGAAGCGGGGAGGTTGGCTTGGATAATGCTAGCGTGCCGAGATCGCTCTGTTTCTCTGCTTTGGACTGGTAAATGCCCCTCGTTTGGCAAACCACAGTTGCTGGAGAGAGAGAGAGAGAGAATGGCCAGAGAAAAGTTTAAATATGAAGAAAGGTATCAGACAGGGCAGCAGGTGTAAGATGAAGCCAAGTCAGCCGTCCCTGTGTGGCAGCGCTCACAGGCTAGCACGAGATTGGAGATAAGGCTCGGAAGGGCGGGCTGACGCTGGTGGCAGGAGTTAGCGCGAGTCCTGGCGCGAGGAAGACCTGTGCAATGGCTGCGGAGTGCCTCACGGGAAGACTGAGACTGAGACTCTGTTAGGCACACCTCGAGTGAGGATGGAAAATATAGAGTATAGAGGAGGGAGAGGAAGGAAGAGGAAGGCAGAAGGGGGG
>KV744831.1:101551-148265 GCA_001692735.1 Lepidopterella palustris CBS 459.81 | reverse complement strand
AGACCAAGGAATTGACCCCCTGTTTAGAAAGAGTTTAGCGTATATCGGCAAGCGGATACTTAATTCTCCGCTACAAATAGCAGGGGGTCAAATTTCTTGGTCTGAGCTTGCTGAGGTAAGGCTGGGGAAATATTCACTGCTTATTCAGCAGTGGTATCTGTCACGTGCAAGGTTCATCAGCCTGAATTTAAGGGGCGCAGTCACCTCCAAGACTTCATCGGCAGGATAGCTTTAACTCTCCACTCTCCACAAAATTTTATTCAATGGCGTGTGGAAACGCTGAAATGGATATGCCGAGACATGTCGCACACACGATGGCAAATAAATAAAGAGTGATAAGAGAGCTACTTCGCCGCACGCAAAAGCATACCTGTTTGTAGCTAGGGATTTGGGAATGAGCTCAGCACTTACCGCTGGCTGCAACCTCTACCTATCTAGTCATCAAGGTGTCACGAGTTTTGTGTTTATTAAGAAGAGCCGCCTGTTTGGATTTCAAATTTGTGTGCTTTCCTTGTATTCACCTTCGCGGCCATGGCGCGTGCCTGCCTTTTCGCGACTTCAGCACTCGGCCCTTTATATGTGTCGCTGATCTCATTTCTCACGCACCACAAACTTCAGGATGCTGTCGCCTGTCTTTTGTTTCCTAACTACCGTCCCTCTCTGTCTACATCATGGAATTTTCATTAATGCCATTGAGCTCGACATTAGCCAGCCAGGTGAGACCGTCGCGACCTTGGTGAAACGCCTGTCCCAGTTCTAACATGCATTCGCTATATAGACAGCATCAAGGCGGCTGCAAGCATTACCGCGTACGGTATGATGAAATACTATCAGGGTAACTTAACTGGGCAGATACCGGGACTGCTCCCAGGTCCCTACTACTGGTGGGAAGCTGGCGCCATGTTTGGACAGGTAAGTTCGAGATTCAAATCCTATGCATCAACACACCATTGCTTACATTAAAATTGCGAGTAGATGGTAGATTACTGGTATTATACCCAAGATGATACCTACAACAACGTAGTCTGCGACGCTTTGCTCTTCCAAGTTGGCCCAGACAGGGACTACATGCCGCCGAATCAGACCAAGGACGAGGTGCGCAGGGTTTTGATAGATCGCACCCCAAAGCGGCTTGATACTACAGTGGATTTCTCTATTAATTCGATCAATTCTCTAACAAATAGCTCAGGGTAACGACGATCAAGTATTCTGGGCGTTTGCCGCTCTCTCAGCAGCCGAAAATAACTTTCCGAATCCTCTACCCCCTCAACCACAATGGCTTGCCCTCGCACAAGCAGTGTTCAATCGACAGGTTAGCCGCTGGGATAAAGACTTCTGCGGTGGTGGGCTTCGTTGGCAGATCTACTCGTTCAACAATGGCTACGATTACAAAAATTCCATATCCAACGGCGGCTTCTTCCTCCTTGCAGCACGCCTTGCACGATACACGGGCAATCAAACCTATGCTGACTGGGCTGAGAAAATGTACGACTGGTGCGCGCAGTCGCCATTGCTGTCGGCAGACTACCATGTCTATGATGGCTCGTCGGTGTCCAACAATTGCTCGGACGCCGATCACCATATATGGTCATATAATTATGGAGTCTTCATAGCTGGAGCTGCCTATGTGAGCATCTTCACCCTCTCCAACTGTCATCAAGGCCAATACCACTAACCATTTTTAGATGTACAACTACGTCCGTCCTTCCCAACCCCTCTCTCCTCAATTAACCATCAACTAACTCTCCCCAGACCAACGGCTCAACAATTTGGCATGACCGCGTCCTCGGTTTCACCAAAACCGCTCTCGCGAACTTCTTTCCCATTAGTCTCGGCGGTGGCAACATAATGATCGAAATCGGCTGCGAAGTCGAAGGCACTTGCAACGTCGACCAGCCCTCCTTCAAAGCCTACCTCGCGCGTTGGTTCGCAATAACCACCCAACTCGCTCCTTTCACCTATTCGCTCATCATGCCTAAACTGCGCGCATCCGCCCAGGGTGCCGCAAAGCAGTGTTCCGGCGGCACCGACGGCGTCACATGTGGTAGGCACTGGTACCAGGATACGTGGGACGGAACTTACGGCGTCGGCGAGCAGATGAGCGCCATGAGTGTTATTTCAGCTATGATGTTAGATGTCGCACCGCCGCCGCTCTCGATCGCCACCGGCGGCTCGAGTAAAGGTGATCCGAATGCTGGGACAGGGTCGGCAAAGACTCTGAGTCCTGATGGCCGGCCTATTACAGCGACGGATAAGATCGGAGCGGGAGTTATGACGGTGGCCCTGCTCTTGTTCATGATTGGAGGTGCTTGGCTTATCTTGGACTGAATTTTGGACTGCCCAGTCCTGGTGGCGTGCATGGGGATAAGGATCCTAGCAGGTACTTTGCAGCGGTGCTGCGGTGCTGCTCGTATCAAAGGCGAAAAGACTAATGACGGCGGGCATATAATGTGGCTTTTGATGGGTACTTCTACGGTTTTTTTATTTTTATTTTTTTAAGCGGACACTACTTTGTTTTTAGTGATACCTACCTAGGATAGGCCTCTCTCCTAGAAGCAGATGGAATAAAACAATATAACGTAACAGACAGTTTAGCAACGCATTGCTTCTCTGCCTACTACCAATATCACCTGGACAAGTTACATATCATATGATCTTTTCATTTTGATTTTGAAAGACTGACTTGCCGTCTGAACATCTTCCAACTCTGAGGGGTTTAACCACAAATAGGGTAGGTAGGAACCTCGGAAATTCGGAAATATATCATTATAAGCATCCAATCGCATTGTACTTCTGGTTACTCTGAACGATTCTCTCTTTAAGAAACCTACGAATAGTGAAGAGATACCCACAAGTATATGCACATACCTCAGAATGGAAACTCCTTAACATGACTCGATACATGTATCGATCACGATTTCCAATCATACGTAATTGCTAAATCATGACTAAAGGCACCCATTTTCCAATACAATAAATTAAAACATGAAAATCATCAATCTCAAGCCGCAAGGCCCGGAAGCACCGCTGCCTCCGTAAACTGCCACAACAAACTCGAATCATCCTGCGCCCATGCGGCGCCCGTCCACCACGTCTGCCGATGTCCCTGCAGCGCATACAACTTGCCATAAAACCCGCCCTTGACCGCATCGGCACTAACTCTCAACTGCGTAGGCGTATGGCTCGAGAACGCCAAAAACTCCGGCTGTGTAGTGTTCAACGTGCCAGCGGCTGCCATGCTCAGGACGGCGGCAGAGACTTTGCCCTGGACGTGCTCGGTGGAAACTTCCGGGTGGGAGACGAACTTGAATGTGAAGAGGCCTGGGATGCCAGAGAAGTCGAAGTTCACTTCGAAGGGGACTTTGGGGATGTTGAGGGGGGTTTTTAGGCCGGCATTTATGATGTTGGTGTTGTCGGGGATTCCGGTGTTCGCGAGGACGCCAATGAAGTAGCCGCTGTAGGTCCATTGAGCGAAGAGACCGGACTCTTGGGTGTCTAGGTCGAAGGAGGAAAGCTTGGCAGCGATGGGGGGGATGGTGATGAGGAGTTTTTTTGCTCGAATCAGTTTGCGGCCGGAGGGGGTTGAGACGACTATCTCGTGTATATCTTTGGTAGGGCCAGCTGGACGATTTGCAGAGATGACTGTGCTTCCGAAAAGGACGTCAGAACCTAGGAGGGCGGTGGCTGCGAGGTAGAGCTGGCTGTTTGCGTGGTTGGTGGTTGTGAGGAAGGAGTTGCCTAGGAGGTCGGCGAGTTGGGGTAGGCCGAAGTTCTGGATTATGTAGAGGGTTGGGACGGTTAGGATATCGCCGCATCCATGTGCGAAGGTCCAAATGGTGGGAAGGGCGGCCTCGATGTGGTATTTGTTGACAAACTCTCCAAAGGGCATCAGAAGCTCGTCTGGGACGGGATCGGGGAGAAAGTAGCCGCCAGCCAAGTACGGATATTTGGCGATTGCCGCGGCATAGATGCCCAGGGCTGCACCTGCAGAGGCTAGGTCAGGAGGGTAGTTAGGGACTACCTTGCCGGAGGTCAAGTCGACATATTTGTCTAGAAAGGGTGGTTGTACGGCAGTGCTGAGGGAGATTTTGAAGCGGCCGAAGAAATTCTTCACGACGTCGAAGTTGTGGAAGGCTTGCACGCCGTAATCAATGGGGTATTGGCCTGCAAAGAAGGTTTCCGTGTGTCCACCGCTGTTGCTATATCAGCATTTCTCTTCTATGTTGTTAGCAGAGAGGGAGAATGGTTCTTACAGACGATCTTTCTGTTCCACCACTATAACGCTCTTGTTCATGTCCTGCCGTAGACGGACCGCGGAGTATGTGCCTGTGGCACCACCCCCGATGATACACACGTCGCGAGTGATGATGTCTTGAGGTTTCCAGTCATTATGATCTGGAAGAGCGACGGCAACCGTAGTCGGCACGAATATACTGACGAGGCTAAAGATATTCTTGATAGATAAAGGCATCGTGAGGGATTCTCCACTGGCGTAGAACACTAGATAAAAGTGAGAAAGGGATTGAGTACGGACAAAAAATACAAACGAGGAAGAGAGCTATGTACAGAGAAGGTGTTAGGGCTTGGAAGAAAAGAGATCGCGGTTGGCGCGAGGCAAGGTACGGAAGCCACATTGAATTCCAAGTGCAAACAAATACGAAGTTGTAGCCCTGGAAGCTTTTTTAATGACTCCGTGGGGTAGTCACAGTTGTGTTTTTATTGGTGTATCTGCAGTCATTGATGGATTGTGGATGCGCAGGGCTGGCTGCGGATTTGCCTTTTCGGTCTCCCATCGTGAGTCTTGACTCGTCAGTTATCCGCTTTTGCCGTTTGAATGGACAGGGACACAAAGCGTGAGAACGCCTGTTTTATCGTGTTCTGCCGAAAGAGTCTTGTCTTCCAGCGTTGCTCTCCGACGAAGTACGTTTTCCCTTTTAAGGCCCCTCGATATCTGGCTCGAAGGATGATTTCATTTTCCTGCCATCATTTCGATGGCTCAGTTCTGTGCTCTTGACTGCCGCGAGGAATGCTAGTGTTGACAACGGGTTTTGAAGGCGCCGCCACTCAATAATAGATGTGCAACTAAAGCCTCAACGACGCCACAATTTTTCAGCTCTACCAGAACGCGGGGCGTTTCGGCGATACCAGCGTCCAGGAACGTGTTGGCTCTGTATTGGTTTGTGCAGAAGACATTGGTAAATGGAGGTCTTCTTAGGTCAAAAGCTTGATGCAAAGGTACGCAAAGACTCTGGCGTCGTGATGCTGATGGTGTTTGATGTTGAGTTTTCAAGGAATTTTCGTTCGCGGTTAGCCGATTTCCTTTTCCCTTGGACACGCCAACCCCTCTGTCGCTTTCGCCGAAACGTCCTCCTTCCCGACCTACGGAATGCCGAAGGGCATCAAACCTTCAATCTTGAGCAGAAAGTCCCGAAGCCTTTTCAATTGCACGATTGTAGACCATTGCCAGAACAAAGCACGGGTTGGAAAGCCTCCGATTACGGACAGACAGAAGCACACATTGCACGAAAAGGATATATATAGTGTCCTCACTCCCGTTTCGCCTTACTGCATAGTCTCATCTGAGGGATGTTGAGAACCGGATACCTCTCTGCTCTCCAATTCGCGATCAGCTAATCAATCGTCTCAAGTCACAGGTTGTCATCGCGTTCTGCCCCTATTCGGAACGCTCTTCCATAGCGGAGAGGCTATTATGATACTTCTGCGGTTTGGTTCGTGTGCTTAAGATGCATAATGAGTACACACATGCGGTTATATGTAGACACAATGCATCAATGTGGGACCCTCCGTCGGCTCCCCGAATTCTTTGGTACCACTCCATTCGGTCAAAAGCCGAATGCCCACCAAAAATACAAAGTTACTTTGCTTATCATCTGTCGCATCAAAAGTCTATTCTGTGCCAAAGTGTTACAAGATGAAACCTCAAACCCTCATAACCTCGTACATTCTTTCGACCTCGGCACTCATCCTACGGACCGAAGCAGCACCACAATTCAATCTTACTGCAATTTCAACCGCCCATAATGAGTCACGACTCGAGTGCTGGTCTCTGAATGTGGCTCCAAAGTTTGGGCGTGGTGCCGTCAACTTCGGTATTGGAAGCATCGACGATGCGTTCATCGGTATTCTTCCGCCACGGACGTACTCAAATTCAACTATCTCGCATGCGCCAACCGTACAGTATGTAGTGAATTATACTGACTCAATGTCATCTAACCACTTTCTCTATCAGATTCACCATGGTACTATCCGGCCTCATCCATATAAGGATCCCCAACTCCACGCTTTCTCAAGAGAAATCTGAAGCTTGGATCCATGGTGGAAGATATGGTATCATCATTGCTGCAGACACCGCGGAAAAATCGAAATCGGGCCATATCGCGGAATTCCCAAGCGCAGACGAGACTGTGCTCGCCGAGTTTCCAGTGGCCGGCGACTCAATCCCAGAACACAGCTTACTATACACCGGACCTTGCAAAATGGCCGACCTTATTGGTGTTTGAACTAGAAACCATACATCTTCCGTATGATTCGAACATTATCTAGAATGGTGCTGTCTGTACAAGGCCGATTTTCTTTCATTGCGGTTTCAGCCTTTCTCTCCCTTAACCCGCTGGGGCCCAACGCCGAGATGGTTCGTACATGAACACCAATATCAGATGTACATGTAAACACTGCGAATTTGTTAGCCAAATTATGTACCCAAAATAGCTCCCAGCGGATGCACATGACATTATCATCGTCTCATGGTCCAGTCACATCTTTAGAGGTTTCGTTCTTAACAGAACACTTCCTTAAAACTGGGGCTCGTATTCGTAACATTTTTAATCCAACTGCCCAAAGGCTTCACGAAATTTTTGTGCAATATTCGAGGAAGGTCACATCATGTGTTTTTTGTGTTATCTCCGCAAACAAGGCCCTCGCCTTATGGCTATCACAACCCAGTCACTTGCCATACCTTCAGTCTCCGATTTTCATTACTCCTAAAATCTTTGGACATTTTAAGAGGTAGGTAGGCTTATATCTTATATGTCTCTGAAGGGAGAAAAAAAAAGCGGTCTTGGCAACATCTAAAGTACTCCACTTCGCTGCCGGAACGAGGTACCGTCGTCATACCCTCACTGTTCTCCAAAAAATAGCTTTAGCAGTTAAAGCCCCGGAACATGTCTCTCCTAGATCTCCTAAGTGTAGAAAAGGCCTTTATCGTGAGTAGACAGACCCTCCCTGTCCAATTGTACTATTTGCATCTCGCTCTCATGCCGCTGTTTGGGAGGGTGGAGGATCAGTTACTTTGATGGTGATTAGATTGAATGGTAGACTCTTTTCTCTTTCGCGATGAGTTAGTGGGGATGGATCTTTGTTACAACCTCATGGGCGTACACTGGATTTTGAGATTGAAAAGCGTTTTCTTCATTTTCATTTTCATTCTCCTTGATAGCTTCGTATCAAAAGCGGTTGAATATTGGACCAAAAAACATGGAACACAATAGAGACCTAAAGGAGCCGAGTGTGGTGCACGTCTCAAAATAAGCTCGGGAAGACCCTAGTAAAAGATAGCAAGTCAGAAAGAGAGACGATATGCTGATTCACTCTCGCATACATTCTAAGATGGCACAGAGAAAGAACCCTAACTCCGACACTCCACAAAATTAGCTCCGGATAAACACCTCTCGCAGTCATCCAAAAATACCGCCCGAAAGCCTTCAGTGCACGAAAAAGGACAAGAGCTGACGCTCCTCTGGACCTTCCCATTCCACTTCTCTTTCTTAACATAGGCATCCCATACGCGGCTCATCTGCGTTCTACGCTCAGCCGACATACGCCCCTTGAAAGAGCAACACGTCGCTCCTCCACCCTCGCCTCAGCGGAATCCACAACTCCTTCTTTCTCATCCTCAGGTTCCTCCTTAATCGAGCTCGGAGGTGTGTCAGACTCGTGCGCGGAACCCATTTGGGAGCGCCCGACAGTGACCGAACTGGCATCGCTCTCCATATCCTCTTCATCCACATCCACATCCATATCATCATCATCATCATCATCATCATCATCATCATCATCATCATCATCATCATCATCGTCATCGTCATTGCCCTTGTCCTCGTCCTCACTCTCCTCATCCCTAAACCGCCTCGTGTTCTCCTGCGTCAACATCGCCCCATAAAGCGGGTTACAATGCGAACAAAACGGCAGATTGTCAACCATTTGGCCCGAATGACTCATCACCAATCCGAGCTCTGGATCCTCATACTTACCGTGATGCCGATGGAATTGGCCTCCAAAGGGGCATCCTGTATTGTCGCAGTGCAGGTCCATGCAGCGGCGCGTCATAGTTCGGCGCGGTGAGTTTCGCTGCAGAAATAGTAAGCTGTGGGCCCAGCGGCCTTGACGTACTTGTTGATAAGGCGGCCATTGCGGACACCGCCGGTGATGCGGAAAACGCCGGAGCGGGTGAGGACGAAGGTGTGTGTGAGCCATTATTCTAGATAGCGAGGTATGGTTGGTGGGATGGTGGGTTTGGGTTCTTTGAAGTGGCTGAAAGGCTTCTAGGGTGTCTGAGAGGGCTTCCGTGAAGCTGATTAATGCTGCTCTGGATAGTGCTGTGTTTCTTGACTTGACTCTTATGGAGGCTGTTTGGAAGTACTGTGAGGTACGAAAAGTAGAAGCCTTGCGATTTGTGAAAAGTTTTTGAAAGAATTTTGGAAGAGTTGTGTAGGCTTATGTGAAGAACGGAGGAGAGGGCAGCAACTTACAGTGATTTATACCTAGATCAAGAGAGAGCACAGCCTGGAGAGTAGCAAAATTAATTTATCACTGTCAGTCCTAAAGCGGATTCACAGTAACTAAAAAGTGTAAACAGCTGTAAGTTCAGCATACAAAACTCTAATGTATTTTCTATTGGTACAAGTTGATTTAAAAGCCTATATCACTCACACGTCAGTTAAGGTATAGCGGAAACCCGCGGGCAAGCGGTATGGGGGCAACGACTCACCAGATTCTGTATTTCCTTCACCCATGCTCTTGCTGCCACTGCTTCCACTCTGGATGGAACCGAGAATACCGTCTATATACCCTGCACCGCTCCATTTCTGGTGCGTCAATACGTCGCAGCCGATTTCTTTCTCTTTGCGCTGGACTAGGTTAACGTATGCTAGCATACCCTCATTCTTGAATGCTTTGGAGAGCTCGCAAGTGAGTGTAGCGGTAGAGTGCAAACCGGCCAATGAGATGAGCTGTAGAACAAATCTGTATCAAATGTTAGTTGTGCCCTTGATATTGAAGATTAGTTATAGAGTATTTACCCATGTTTCGCTAAATCCCATACAAAGTTCTTCAGGGACTCCTCCGAAAAGCCTTGGCCCATCCAGTTGAAACTTGGGCTCAGGTTATACACTAACTTCTTGCCGGGATACTTCTCCCTAATCTCGCTCGCGAATTTCTCTGCCTTCTCGACGTTGGGGTCTGCGGTCTCAACCCACAGCAGGTCGGCATATGGAGCGAACTCCTTGGCGCGCTTTGTGGCAGCCGCTATGCCGGCTTTATAGTGGTAAAAGCCTTCACGTGTACGTGGAATATCCCAGTTGAAGTACACTGGGCTTTTGCTGAACTCTTCGGCCACCTTGCGGCGCTTTAGAAGGGATAAATCGGGGTTCTCCTTGACCTTGGCGAGATACGAATCGATTGATGATTGCGGAGCACCTTCCGCCTTGAGGTGATTGACAACAGCTGCACAATGGGTGTCAGTTATCCTTCTAAAATGTATATCTGAGTTGACACCGACCTTCATCAAACGTGACAATCTTATTTTTCTTTACCCAAGCTGCCTCGAACTGATCGATCTCCTTCCCAGGCACTCCGGATGCCTCCATGTTCTGAAGTACCTCGGCTAGAGGTTCGGTCTCTTCTGTCACGCCCAGAATGAATTCGTGATCTCGAACATCAACAGCACTGCTGATCAGTTTGCCGCTCTCGGAGTCTGTCCGGGCGATAATTAGATTTTCGCATCCCATCATATCCCACTGGAAACGAGCAGCTACAAGGCGATTGATGTGGTCACCAACCGGTACCAGAACCTTGCCTGCAAGGTGGCCGCATTTCTTTCCTCCGTGAAGCTGGTCTTCGAAGTGGACGGCTGCTGCACCGTTCTCGGCGAAGAGCTTCGCTAGCTTAATAACTGCGGAGAGGCCACCATGACTGCAATATAAAATTAGCCATGAAATTTGTTAGTAAGATTCGAGGTCGTCCTCACCCAGTGTCCCCGTCTGCGATAATCGGCCTCATATAGTCAATATAAGGAGTCTTGGCACGCTCTTCGGCGCTCATCTTCCTCCGATTATCCCAGTTTTTGCGGTCGTGAAGCTGCTGCGCCTTGAATAGACGTTGCACCTGGTTAGGAACAGTATTATAAGGGTAATCGCCGAAATCGGCGGAGACCTCATTGGTGGTGGTCAACACGGATGAGCAGGCCCAGCCTGAGACGTATAGGACTTCTTGATTCGGGGCTTGTTGGGTCATTTGCACGGGATCAATGGCACCCACTGCAGTAGGATATCATGTATTAGTTCTGAATATTCTACTGGTTCAAAGGAAAAGAAAACAAGGGACGCACTCGTGTGAACGGGCTCCCCTTTCGCTGCCCGCTCCTCAAACAAATTGAACAATTTCCGTGCCATAAGTGAACTGGGATATGTTTGCTGCAGCGCCCCTCTTTTGCTGACAACATCCTCCGCAGAGTATGGCCTTTTAATTCCATTGTATCGCGGGGATGCCCACCAATTTTTCACTTGTTGTACCTGTGCATTGAAGAGCTCGTCTTCGGCTGTTCCAGCCTTTGAAGCTTCTGGAAGGAGCTGGTAGGAGTCGGCAGGGAGTACGGAGGATACGGGAGGATCTACTGTCTTGAGGATAGAGCTCGACATGCGGTATGCGGTCGTGGATAGAGGGCGGAAGAGAGCTGGTGTTTTGTTTGCGATCTTCACTGATCGGCTTTGTCGAGCGACTGATCGTGCTACAGTTCGCAACATGGCTCCCAGTACCTATGAAGAAGAGAGCTGGAGATAGAGGCGGGACTAGCGAAGAGTCATATACAATGAGTATGACGGCGAATATTGGTAATAGAATAGTAATCTCAACGATAGTTAGCTCCTTTCAAACCCGGACTTCCCTCGGGTATAGCGGTATCGTCCTGAGGCTCCGACGGCGGCGAATTGACGAGAAGTAATTATACACAACGTTTGACAATGCCTTTATTATGTTTTCTCGTGTAGATCTCTGTCGTATGATCGCACATGTTGTCTCCATCCTTAATGCCGTTTTTACGAGGATATCTTTCTCCTCCACCTGGCCGCCATCGGACCGAGGATAGCCAGCCCTACTAACCCGCTTCGGCCTCTTACCGAGCTTCTGACGCTTCGGCGGACCGCTGTGAGTGGGTGAAGACTTTCCTCTGAATTCCGCTGATCATCCTCTTATAACTCCAATTGACCTCAAGCAGCCTTTGAAGAGATTTCCACTCCTGCCTCAACTCAGTGCACAAGGGAGCTCCATCACCCTCCCTACAAAGTCGTGTCAAAGCTTCACCAGCGTACCTAACCTTTGCCCCACATCTAAGCTCCAGCTATGGCATTAAGCGCACGAACGGCATCGCGAGCTCTCAGAGCTGTCAAAGTAGGCTTTCATGATGAATTCCAATATCGCTCATGCAGCTAACATACCTAGCCCTCTGCTGTGAGGCCTTTCGCTGCTGGTACGTCAATCGGCACTGGGCCTGCCCTTGCAACGCACTGCTAATCTGGCCCGATCGTACAGTTCAATCTTGCAGCTATTCCTCGTCTTCCGAGCCAGATCTCAAGGAGACTTTCAAGAAGGTCATCCCTGCTAAGAAGGAACTTCTGAAGAAGGTCAAGAGCCATGCCGACAAGTCGCTTGGTGAGGTCAAGGTGGAGAACACTCTCGGTGGCATGAGGTACCGAGATCCCCAAAATCAAAGTCTAGTTTGATACTGACCCAATTATAGAGGCCTGAAGGCTATGATTTGGGAAGGCTCAGTTCTTGATGCCAATGAGGGTATCCGTTTCCACGGCCGTACAATCAAGGACTGCCAGAAGGAGCTTCCCAAGGGTACATCTGGCACTGAGATGCTTCCCGAGGCTATGTTCTGGCTTCTTCTCACTGGAGAAGTCCCTACGGTGGGACAAACCCGAGTTCTCTCCCGGGAACTCGCTGAGAAGGCCCAAATTCCCAAGCATGTCTCGCAATTACTGGACAACTTCCCCACGGACCTTCACCCAATGACGCAATTCGCATGCGCTGTCTCTGCGCTCAGCTACGAGTCCAAATTCGCCAAGGCCTACGAGAACGGTATCCACAAGAGCGAGTACTGGGAGCCTACCTTTGACGACTGCATCAGCTTACTGGCGAAGCTCCCAACAATCGCAGCCAAAATCTACCAGAATGCTTACCGTGGTGGAGGTGCTCTTCCCGCGGAAGCTGACCTCAACCAGGATTGGGCTTACAACTTCGCTGCTATGTTAGGTAAGGGAGGAAGAGAGAATGAGGGCTTCCAGGATCTTCTCCGTCTCTACCTTGCTCTCCATGGTGACCACGAGGGTGGAAACGTGTCTGCCCACGCTACGCACTTGGTCGGAAGCGCTCTCAGCGATCCCTTCCTCAGCTACAGCGCTGGTCTCCAGGGTCTTGCTGGACCTCTCCATGGTCTGGCTGCTCAAGAGGTGCTCCGCTTCATTCTCCAGATGCAGGAGTCTGTTGGCGAGAAGTTCACCGAGACTGACGTCAAGAATTACCTCTGGAGTGTGCTCAACTCCGGTCGTGTCATTCCAGGTTACGGTCACGCTGTCCTGAGGAAACCAGACCCCCGTTTTGAGGCCCTCATGGACTTTGCCAGTGCCAGGCCCGAGATTGCGGCAAATCCCGTTTTCCAGCTTGTCAAGAAGAACTCCGAGGTTGCACCCGGTGTGTTGACGGAGCACGGCAAGGCAAGTTACACCTCTTCATTCCTTACCAACAACACAGCTCCATTGAAAGCACAACAAATGCTAACCTTGATAATTTAGACCAAGAATCCCTTCCCTAATGTAGACAGCTCGTCAGGCGTTCTGTTCCACCACTACGGCTTCACAGAGACGCTCTACTACACAGCGACATTCGGTGTCAGCCGTGGTCTCGGTCCTCTCGCACAACTCATTTGGGACAGGGCGCTAGGTCTGCCCATCGAGCGGCCCAAGAGCATTAACCTCGCGGGTATTCTGAAACAGGTCGGCAGCGCATAAGGAGGAGAGAGGATGCGGTCGGTTTGTACAAATATATAGAATGTTGGATCTTCTTCAAAGACGTATAAATGATAGATGTCAAATCTAAATTGAAATAAAAAAAAATTATGCCAAGGCATACATAGACTGTCTGAGCAGTACTCAGCTCAGCCGCGGTGTCGCCAGATGTGCTTGCCGATTGCCATTAAAGACTTAACAATCATATATCGAACTATAAGATTCGTATCTTATAGGTGACCTGCATTTCAATATGTATTTTCAGAGCTGCCCATTGGAATTCCCTCCGTGAATCTATTTACAGAAGCTCGGATAAATGCCCGCTATGCCGGGGAATGGCGTCGATCAGCCGTCCAGGGGCGTGAATTTATTGGAGCTTGGGCGTCCGACATACACGAGTTGTCAATGACCAGCAACAAGCCACCCACCCTCCGCCTCACTGGGGATCCGAGTTTCCACCTCTCGAGCCCACCCACCTCCAATTCTCACCATATCCTCTCCCTGTGATAATTGATGCTGGCCGCTCTCGCCATCAAGGTACGGTAGTAGGGAGTCAAGATGGCCGAGAGCTACGAGCTGCGCGGGAAATACTCAAGACTGGACGCACCCGAACCCGACTCTCCCGTCCGTCGCTCGCTCGACAACGCATACCGCTCCTCCTCCGAACTTGAAGATCTCGACGAGTTCGATCCGCTGAATTACGATGCCGGAACGCTCAAGCGCAAGAAGACCAAGTCACGCCGGCCACGAGGCGAGTCGCTGAGGGGCAAGGACACATTCCAGTTTGAAAAGCCGAACCAGAAGTCTAGATGCAGATGCTGCGTCCCGACCCGTATGTGCTGCGGCCTAGTCCTGCTGTTCGTAGCAGCAGTCGTGCTGCTCCTCAGCGCAGGCGGCATTTGGGCGTGGAAAACGGCGCCAGCAGATGGGCAGAGTCCACCGTGGTATCCGACACCGAAAGGCGGGACAGATGCGAAGTGGGAAGAGAGCTATAAGAAGGCGGCAGAGCTGGTGCGCCAGATGACGCTAGTGGAAAAGGTCAATATCACGACGGGCACAGGCTGGAGTATGCAGATGTGTGTGGGCAATACGGGACCGGTGGCTAGGCTGGGCTTTCCGAGTCTGTGTCTGCAGGATGGGCCGTTAGGAATTAGATTTGCGGATAATATTACTGCGTTCCCGGCGGGTGTCACGGTTGGTGCCACGTGGAATAAGGATTTGATGTATGAGAAAGGCAGAGCACATGCGCTTGAAGCAAAGCTGAAGGGAATTAATGTCCTTCTGGGACCCGCAATGGGTCCATTGGGTCGAATGCCGGCAGGTGGGAGGAATTGGGAAGGCTTTGGTTCGGATCCTGTTCTTCAGGGAATAGCCGCAGCCCAAATGATCAAGGGAATCCAAGTTGAAGGTGTCATGGCCACCGCAAAGCACTTTGTTGGTAACGAGCAAGAGCATTTCCGTCAAAGTTGGGAATGGGGAACTCCGAATGCCATTTCAAGCAATATCGACGATCGAACATTGCACGAGCTTTACGCGTGGCCATTTGCCGAGAGCATAAGAGCGGGAGTAGCGAGCATTATGTGCTCATATAACCAGGTCAACAACTCCTACGCTTGTGGAAATAGCAAACTCATGAATGGAATCTTAAAAGACGAGTTGGGGTTCCAAGGCTTCGTACAGTCGGATTGGCTGGCGCAGAGGAGTGGAGTTGCGAGTGCATTAGCTGGACTCGATATGTCGATGCCGGGAGATGGGCTGAGATGGGCTGACGGGAAGCCTCTTTGGGGTTCTGAGCTTACAAAGGCAGTTCTCAACAGCTCCGTGCCGATGGATCGGCTGGACGACATGGTCACTCGAATAGTGGCTGCTTGGTATCAGGTTGGTCAAGACGACAAGGATAAATGGCCAATGCCACCTCCAGAGGGCGATGGAGGTCCGAACTTCTCCTCCTGGACCAACGATAGAGTTGGTTTCTTGCATCATGGGAGTGATGACAAGACAACGGGGGTGGTGAACAAGTTTGTCAATGTTCAGGGTGAAGGCGACGACTTCCATGGACACCTTGCAAGAAGAATCGCGGCCGAAGGAACGGTGTTAGTCAAGAACGAGGATAATATTCTTCCTCTAAACCGGAATGGCTGGAAGAAAGACGAGAAAGCTGGCAAAGAAATGAAATATCGCGTGGGTGTCTTCGGCGAAGATGCTCGCGCAAATCAAAATGGACCGAATAGTTGCGTAGACCGCGCATGCAATACCGGAACTCTGGCCCAGGCTTGGGGATCTGGATCCGTCGATTTCCCCTATCTCATCACGCCTATTGAAGCCATTCGGAAGTCCTTCAACGAGGAGAGCGTCTACGTGACCGACTGGCCGGCCAACAAATTGCCAACCGAGCAGGAAGGAATCCTCCACGACCAGGACCTCTGTATCGTATTCGCCAATGCTGACGCAGGTGAGGGCTATCTCCAAGCTGATGGCATCCGTGGCGATCGTAATAACCTATACACGCAACACCGCGGCGACTACCTGATCAAAAAGGTCGCCGAAGGCTGCGGCAACAACGGCTCCGCCCCCACCATCGTCGTAATCCACGCCGTTGGCCCTGTAATGCTGGAAAACTTCATCTCCATCCCCGGCGTCAAAGCCGTCCTCTTAGCGCACCTCCCCGGCCAAGAAAGCGGCAACGCCCTCACCGACGTCCTCTTCGGTGATGTCAATCCCAGCGGCCGTCTTCCTTATACCATCGCCAAGAACGAAGACGATTACGGTCCAACCTCCAAGATCCTCTACCTCCCAAACAACATTGTCCCCCAGCAAAACTTCACAGAGGGCCTCTACATCGACTACCGCCATTTCGACAAATACAACATCACGCCACGCTTTGAGTTCGGCTACGGCCTCAGCTACACTACTTTCCACCTCTCCTCTCTCCTCGTGAACCCGAAATCTTTCACCAAAACCCTCCTCCCAGCTCCCCGTCCTGCTGGCATTAACCCGCCATCCTACCCCACTGACATTCCAGACCCCAGCACCGCACTTGCGCCACCTGGGCTGCGCAAGCTAGGAAAATACATCTACCCCTACATATTCTCCACCTCTGATGTCAAAAAGGGCAAGTATCCCTATCCCCCGGCCTACCACATTCCCTCCACGCCCTCCCCGGCTGGCGGTGCCCAGGGCGGCAACCCAGACCTCTACACGACCGTCGCCGTCATAACCGCCACGCTGACCAACACGGGCCCGGTCACGGGTGACAGCGTTGTACAGCTGTACATCACCTACCCGCCCGACTACGTCGATGAAGAGACAGGCGAGCCAGTAGATTTTCCAGTTAGGGTACTGCGCGGGTTTCAAAAAGTTAGGGTTGAGGGCGGGGATGCAAAGCAGAAGAGGGCAGAGGTCAAGTTCGAGTTGACGAGGAAGGACTTGAGCTATTGGGATGTGAGGAGGGGGAACTGGGTGATGCCGACTAAGGGCGAGTTTGGCATTGAGGTGGGATTTTCAAGTAGGGATTTGCCGCTGAAGGGGAAGTTTTAGGGGGGATGGTTTGGAGGGCAGGATTTCGAGGAGAAGTTTCATATGCAAGGTTTTTGTGCGGGTGGTGGGTTGGGGAGGGCGTTGTGGCGTCGTGGTGTTCTTGTGGGCATTTGAGGGTGTGGAATATTATATATAGATAAATATGCCTCGCAGTAAGTCGTGAAACAGATAGATAATTGGCTTGTGAACTGTTCCCGCTATCTGGTTCTGCTTTGGATAGTGAAGTCGTCCAGGACCTGCTTAGCAGTGCAAAGTCCGGCTCACGAATATACATGGATTGCAACAAAGCATTCACTCAAAGGCTTACTTTAGGGGGCGTTGGAGAGGTGCCTTCACATGCAACGTATTAATATTATCCATGGAAATCATCGCTCACTTCAGCCCTACAGCTTGATACAGTCTAGCGTCGAACGTGCGGACTTCGTTCATCCCCAAAGGCCCGAGCACCCCTGGTCGGCGCCCTGCCGCCTTTTCAGTCAGCCAAGCCGGGCAGAAATTATTTCTTTCTCAGCCCCCGAGGCCGATTTTATTGCCCCTCCACCACCCTTTTCCATCGTTCGTCGTTCACTCTTTTCCCAACGAAATTCCCCACTCTGCGTTTTGAAGAGAGTGCAGGTCGCTCTGGCTCGGGCTTTCATTTGCACGAGCCGAACCTACTTTGCGCGCAGCCCGTGCAACCGCTAGACGAAATTACCCTCCGAACGCACAAAGTCGATATCTCTCCATAGGCGCACCCAGAAAACCCTCCTCGAACTCCGAGGCCCTAATCACTACGGTTTTTCACAAAGGTGGGAAATGCCCCATCACGAATCGCCGCCAATGACTCCCGCGATAGTCGTAAAGTCTTCGGAACCGTCCGCCGTACCTCCGACCCAAGACGAAGTCTCCTCGATTCTCGCGAATATCTTCACGAGCAAGACGTCCCAGGCCTCCCTAGACAGCTCTTACGCGCTCACAACTCTGCTACAAAACTCCGTCGGTTTTCGTGGGCTCAAAGGGTATGGCGTCCTCGACGAGATCAAGAAGGCCGCGGGAGATAAGAAGAATCCCGTGCGGAGGGAAGGCTCTATGTTTGCTCTCGGTGCGCTATTGGAGCGCTTTCCACGACATCAGAGGTTGAGCGAGGCGATCTTCATGCGTCAAGAAGAGGCGCTTATCCTTACTACTCTTGACTTGCTCTCTGACAAGGTCCCCACGATCCGGGATTCGGCCCAGTATGCTCTGGACGCGCTTTTCGACAACCTAAGTCCCGAGGCGAAGGTTGAAGGCTTCTTACCCATCGTGGTTAAATATCTAGGGAAGAAGTCTGGAAAGTGGCAGGGTATGGTGGGAGCATTTGAATTCATCGGTCGCATGGCAGATAAGGCGAAGATGGGTATGGGAAGTTTAGAGGAAGAGAAGGACAAAGATGTTCTAAGGGAAGCGATGGGCAAGAAATTGGAGGGTCTTATTCCTATTGTTGAAGGTGGTATGCATGATCTCAAGTCCGAGGTGAGTAGATCTGATTAAACGGCATCGGACACAATATACTGATGTGGGGGTTACAGGTTGCAAAGCAAGCAGTGAAGGCGATGAACTCTCTTACTGCGCTGCTACAGAACGATGATGTTGCTCCCCGGATACCACTTCTCATCAAGTCGATGGAGAATCCTTCCACCCAAACTCAGCAGAAGGCCATCCACGCATTGTCGCAGACTACCTTTGTTGCAATCGTCACATCTCCCGTCCTCGCTCTACTTACACCACTGCTGGAGCGATCGTTGAACAGTCCATCGACCTCCCAGGAAGTCCTTCGACAGACTGTTGTTGTCGTGGAGAATCTTACCAAGCTTGTCCATGACCCCGTCGAAGCTCGAGCTTTCTTGCCGAAATTGAAGCCCGGAGTCAAAGGCGTCAAGGATCGTGCATCTTTGCCAGAGGTTCGCGAGATCGCGGAAAGAGCTTTGGACGTTATAGAAAAGGCGATGGCTGTTAAAGATGGACATGTGGCCGACGCGATTTCCCGGACACTTCCATCTGATGTTGCAAAGGTCCTCGAAAAGCAAGTCAGCGCACATGGCGGTCTGCAGGACTGCCCAGGAGATGCAGAGGTCTGGTCATTGGCCAAGATATATATTTCCGAAATGGTCGCCGAAGATGTCAATCAGCGCGAACTTCAACGGATCAACGACAAGATCGGACCATATGTTCAGCCTTTGATGAATGCTGATTCATCCGCCAAGTTCGCCGAAGCCGTCCATCAGTTTTACGTGGAGGAGGATCACCGCAAGTTTGGCAAGCCCATCAAGGAAGATGACGGCGAAGTCGAAATAGTCAATGCGACCTTCTCTCTAGGCTATGGTGGCATGCTTCTACTATCTCACACCAACCTGCGGCTTCTCAAGGGCCACAGATACGGTCTCTGTGGTCGCAATGGTGCTGGTAAATCAACATTAATGAGGAGTATTTCCGAAGGCAAACTCGAAGGCTTTCCACCTCAGGACGAAGTCCGAACCTGCTTCGTGGAACACAACCAAGGCGAAGACGCGGATCTTAGTATTCTTGAGTTTGTCTCGAAAGATCCAAAACTCGCTGAGGAAGGTTCAGAGCGTATTTCCCAGGTGCTCGAAGAGGTCGGCTTTACTTCCGGACCCAACGGCAGGCAAGCTCAAAGAGTCGGCTCCCTCTCTGGTGGATGGAAAATGAAGCTGGCCTTGGCAAGAGCAATGCTGATGCGCGCTGACGTTCTCCTCCTTGACGAACCTACTAATCATTTGGACGTTGCCAATGTAAAATGGCTAGAAGAATATCTTAAGAGCCACTCGGAAATTACCAGCTTGATCGTCAGTCACGACTCGGGATTCCTTGATGCCGTCTGCACCGATATCTACCACTACGAAACCAAGAAGCTTGTTTGCTACAAGGGCAATCTCGCAGACTTTGTCAGGGTTAAGCCCGAAGCAAAGAGTTACTACACTCTTTCTGCATCCAATGCTCAATTTAAGTTCCCCGCTCCCGGAATCTTAACTGGCGTCAAATCGATGACTAGGTCCATTCTCCGCATGACAAACTGCACCTTCACCTATCCTGGTTCATCGAAACCCTCTTTGTACGATGCCTCCTGTTCGCTTTCTCTTTCATCTCGTACCGCAATTATTGGCGCCAATGGTGCTGGCAAATCGACACTCATCAAAGTCCTCACTGGTGAAATAGTTCCGCAGCAAGGCAAAGTGGAGAAGCACCCAAATCTCCGTATTGGATACATCAAGCAGCACGCTCTCGAGCACGTGGAGATGCACATGGAAAAGACGCCGAACCAATATCTGCAGTGGCGCTACGCGAACGGAGACGACCGCGAAGTGTTGATGAAGCAGACTCGTATTTTAACCCCAGAGGATCAAGCACTGATGGACAAGCTGGTAGATCTCGGAGATGGCAGCGGAGGCAGAAGGCTGGAAGCTCTTATCGGACGACAAAAGTGGAAGAAGACTTACCAATACGAGGTGTAAGTCGTTCAAAATCCAGCCCCTTATTGACCACAAATGCTGACAACTTTGTAGCAAATGGCTCAATATGCTTCCAAAGTATAACAGCCAAGTCTCCAAAGAGACTCTCGAATCCTGGGGCTTCAGCAAGCTTGTTCAAGAGTTCGACGATCACGAGGCCTCGCGTGAAGGTCTCGGTTACCGCATCCTCGAGCCCAAAGTCATCTCCAAGCATTTCGAGGATCTCGGACTTGATCCGGAGATTGCCAACCACAATGAGATCTCTGGCCTTTCAGGTGGACAAAAGGTCAAGGTCGTTCTTGCTGGAGCCTTGTGGTCCACTCCCCACTTGTTGGTTCTCGATGAGCCTACCAATTTCTTAGATCGAGACTCCCTTGGTGCCCTAGCGGTTGCCATTAGAGACTTCAAAGGCGGTGTTGTCATGATTTCACATAACGAAGAATTTGTTGGTGCGCTTTGCCCTGAGCAATGGCACGTGGCGGATGGCCGTGTTATGCATAAAGGGCATCTCGCTGTTGCTCTTGACCGCTTCGATGACAGCAGGCCGAGTAGCAGCGTTGCCAGCTCGAACGTCTCATCCGCTGTTGCTAGTGCTGCAGCCAGTGCGGTTAACTCAGAGGCAGAAGGAGGGAAGGATGACATGAAATTCAGGGCAAGGAAGAAGAAGAAGCTGACGAGAGCTCAACTCAAGGAGAGAGAGGTTAGGCGCCGTTTGAGGCATATCGAGTGGCTCAACAGCCCTAAGGTCAGTATCTTCCGCCTCCACATGTGATGAATAGAACGCCTCGAAGCTAACGAAGGATAGGGTACGCCGCATCCGGTAGATACCGACGATGAAGCATAAAGATAATGGATTGACAAATCAGTTGGGGAGCTATAGAGGCATGTGTAGATCGATTGCATTTCTCTGGCGTTTCTTATAACTGGTTGGAATAATGATTTCATAGACGGGTGGGTATAAACCATATGCATATTTTTATCTTTGGGTCGTGACTCTTGAATGCTCAGAAAACCCAACATATCCATTAGAGAATGGGTCTCATAGTTCCAAAGTCATTTTCTGTTTCGGTCAAGACACGACTTTATCATGGTTCTTTCACGGTTTTTTTCTCTCGCAATTCTCTAAATTCATCTCACACCCGACAGTCTAACACGGACCAATACCGGAGACTGCAGATACCGCACGGCTGAGATCTCTCTGACCCAGGGCAAGAGGTCCTGGCATATGATTGCTTCCTCGTTCGGCGCTAAGAGCTTGCTTCTGACGTCGCCGTGTGTCAGCTGGTTGCCCAGGTGAGCAATTTCAGTTCACCCCCCCAACGCCGTCCTGGCCACGTTGGGGATGAGAGGCCAGCATAATGGCAACAGGCTTCTTTCATTTAGGCTTCAATATAAGAACTGAGTATTGCTCCTGCGGAAGAGGAGACGAGCCTGCTATCGATGCCCGTGATGCAGATATTGCTCCCACTGACCTCTTGACAACATCATGCAACCCGGGAACTTTCATTTACAATGCGAGTAACAACGATATCTTGGGCTGCGAATCCAACGGAAGTAATTTGGTCTCCGCTGTCTGCGGAAATGGATTCTGTCGTGTAGACGCTGTTTGAAAACTACGTACGGCAATTACCTCAAAGATGACAAGACTATCGACGCCCATGATGCCGATGCTGCTTCAACTGCTCTCACGAGCGAGGCATCTTCCAACCTAACGTTTCCATGCATCCCCCGAACTTTCACATGCGACGAGAGTAACAACGATATCTTGGTCCCCGACCCCAATAGCAGGAGCTATCTCGTCTCTACAATCTGCGGGAATGGATGCTGTCAAGTGGGCCCTGTTTGGGGGACTGCATTCTGCAATTGCCGCAAAGGAGACAAGGCTATCGACACTCACGACACTGACCCTGCCCTCTCATTAGAGTCATGCAACCTTGGTCTGGACGGAAATTGCTATCCAGGCGTTCCTGGAAGTTACACGTGCTTCCATGAGAACGACCTCGTCTTGATCTGTTGAGAGGAATTCGAGTGATCTCCCTCAGCCGTCTGCGGAAATAGACGCTATCGTATAGGGCCAACTAAAGGGACTGGTTTTTACAGTTGCCGCAATGAAGACAGCAACCGACGAGGCCGTTCAGAGATGTCAGTTGGAGAGCTGGAAGCCTCAGAGAAGCTTGATTTGAATATCCGCGACGCTACTCCTACCTTGCCCTCTATTAGAAAGGCAGACAATGTCAACTAGCCATGCATCGAGTGTCCTTGGGACGACTTTTTCAGGCCATGCCATTGCGTACCGGATGGATGCTGCTGTACAAAGGAAGAGGTTGGGGCTTCCGAGAAGCCCGCTTTGAACACCCTCGGTGGTGGACCATGCGCACTTTGCATCCCTAACTCCTACACCTGCAATATGGACGGTATCTTCTGTTTTTGAAATTTTAGTAGAAACTGGATGGCCCCAGTGGGGTACGGCGGTGAGAATTTCTGTGTGCTGGGTCAAACCTCGGGAACTGCCTGCTGTGTGTGCTAGGTGCTTGCGAGAAGTAATTATCGTGGGAAGTGACAGGTGGGGAGTTATCTGCTGGCATTGCCCCTTTCTTTCCAATATGGAATCCTCACTAACACCTACTTCAACTCAAGAGTGATAGAATTGGACTGAGTACACCAATGGATCCCTCCGACGCGAATTGCGGTAATGAACCAATGGGGAAATTCCTTCAGTTTGAATTTGGGAGCGACAATATAGAAGAAGATTCCAAGGACGTGATCTTGAGCGAGATTCGGCGAACCTCTCCATCCTCCGAAGATATACAGAATTCAGAATGTTGTTCCTCCTTTACCGTTGGTTACCAAAGACGCCGTTTAAGGTGCGTAAGGGCTTCTCTCTATCTTGTAGCCTAGTCTTTCCTTGCTTCCAGTGCCAACCCTAAAAACGAGCGAAAACCAGGCTACAAAACAGAGGAGCCATTCGACACCCTTATCTAGTTTCTTCTACGAGATCCCTGCTTGTTTAGTGAGCTGAAGATATCATTCGTTTCTAGGCGAGGGTCAGGGTCTTGATGTATTTCTGAAAGCCTGGAATCCTTTATATGCAATGATCAATTAACATCTGCGTAAACAGAGCAGGTAGCCTTCCATATCTTACCGCGATGTAAGAATAGGGCATAGTAAGGACACCGTGGGCGTGGGCGGGATTGAGCTCTATTGTCAGGCTTACTAAATCTGCCTTTCCATTCCCATTCTCGTTGTCCTTCAAACCCCAAGCTCTCTTCCCCAACAATCTCCGCCCCTTCAAGTAAATCCAGCATCGGCACACCTGCCCTCCTCTCCCACTTCACTCCCTACTTACCCTCTCCCCTTCTCCTTTCCACAAACTCAACCACACTCTTCAACGCGCTCTCCTATCCCCCCAACCAGCCACCACATTCTAACGCAGGAACTCCTAAATAAGGTTAAGCGTATATATGAATTTAGTATAACTTTATAAATAGCTTTAAGCGTTAGTTTAGGTTACGACTATTACTAGGGTTAGGGTTTAGAAGGTTTAGAAAATCTCCAGAAAGCTTACTCTACGTTAGTCACAACTACTGCACTCCTAACGTCGACTACTACAATTTTCTATCGGCAAGTTATGCATCTTAACAGGGCAAATTCAAGGGCATTGGCATTACTAAAATGCAACGGTTGGTTGTTATTTTATTTAGTACTAAATGTAGTGTAAACAATGCCCTAAACACTGTGCGCGGCCTGGGTACGAAATAAACCAGATGACGCTGAGGACAAGTCAGTGGTCAAAAGAACTCTCCAATCTCAGAGTTGCGGTCAGATCTAATTGGGGATGATAAGCGTCATACTGTACCACAGGACGTTCGTCATTATTGAGGGCCAGTTGCGCTGCGTGTGAGCATACTGGCCGGCATTTAGCCGCCATGTATATGATCGCTATTTATCCTTCTCTTCGCGTTTTTCACTACTATGATTTCTCTCCGCGAATGCTTTGGGTGAATTATGCGTCTACAGCACGGCTTGGCGCTTTGCGCAAGTTTGGATCGCGTTGCTCTGGCCGCAAGCAACTTCAAAACCACCTGTCTAGAATTTCAACCAGAAAATTTCATATACAACAGTACCCTTAGACTTCTCGAGTATGTTACCTCAGGCACAAACCTTACATTCCCGGGAAACGACGCCTCGTGTGCGCGCTCAAGCCAAGTTGTGTCCACAGAGCTGTGCCGAATAGCGCTCAGCATCCCAACATCCAACCGTAGCAGCATCGTATTTGAGTTATGGCTACCTCAGCAATGGACGGGACAATTCCTGGCCACCGGCAACGGTGGCATCGATGGTTGCATTAAGTATGAAGACATGGCGTACACTATATATTATGGCTTTGCAACCACCGGATCGAACAACAGCCACAATGGCACTAGTGGGTTTGCTTTCTATCACGACCCGGATGTCGTCACCGATTTTGTTTGGAGATCACTGCACACAACTGCAACTGCTGGGAAGGAACTCATCAAACACTTTTACGGCAAGCCATACTCGAAGTCGTACTACTTGGGCTGCTCTCAAGGCGGCCGACAAGGGGCAAAGGCTGCCGAAATGTTTCCTGGTGATTATGATGGCGTTGTTGCGGGTTGCCCTGCAGTAAATTTCAACTACATTTCCTCTTGGAGAGCCAGCTTTTATCCCATCACTGGCCCTTCCAACGCTTCGGACTTTATTCAACCATTCACCTGGACGGGACTGAGCCACAGAGAGATTCTCCGGCAGTGCGATGGCATTGACGGTGTTCTGGATGGCATACTTGAGGATTCCGACCTGTGCAATTTCCGGCCAGAAGCATTGATATGCACCGGGTCAAGTCGAGGTCGTACGACGTGTCTACAGTCCTCTATACGGAGAACAAGGCCAACTCATATATCCCGGCCTCCAACATGGTGGGGAAGTGATGGCAGTATCTGGATTGTTAGCCGGAAAACCGTTCAGTTACTCCTCAGTAAGACTCTACAGCCAAACAAGCTGCTAGCTTCGCTGATGTCGTGTTCTAGGATTGGTTCAAATATGTCGTATACAGCAATCCTGGTTGGGATGCTTTGACCTGGACCATCCACGACGCAACTGTGGCAGAGGCCTTGAATCCACCGAGCATCTGGACATGGCCAGAGTCTTTATCCCATTTCCGTGATCGCGGGGGCAAACTCATTGTCTATCATGGAGGTCAGGACAACCAGATCACTGCACTCAATACCGAAAGATTCTACAATCACCTCTCCGTCGGAATGGGGTCACCAGCCGCATGTCTCGATGAGTAGTTTCGCTTTTTTCAGGATTCCTGGTATGTTCCACTGCAACAGCGGCCCGGGAGCTTGGTCATTCGGCCAAGGCGGTGCCGCTGCGAAGGGCGTTCAGTTTGACCCGAGAACCAATGTCCTGGCAGCTATTGTGTTGTGAGTTGAGAATGGCACTGCGCCGGATACAATAGTAGGCACGAAATTTGTCAATGATACGAGTGGACTGGGAATTAGTTTCCAGCATACCCACTGCAGGTAAGATGAGAAGTTGTCAAGAGTAGGATTTTGCTAATGGCTTGACAGATACCCACTTCGGAGCACCTTTGTTGGTGGTGACTATAAGCTGCTAAATAGTTGGACCTGCGAATAGATGCATCTAATCCTATGACTTTCTCATAGTCCCATACAGTGATAGAATTGGACTTGATTTCAGCCTAGCTCTTGTACAATCCAAACTCAACAGCAATCACAATCTTAAGGCTCCATTGCTAATTGGGGCCATTAGTCGAAGGGGCGCGGTAATTCTACCCGCCTTTTAGTCCTACCTAGTATATGTAACCCCCTAGATCGATGTATGGAGGGACCACCCCTATATTCGGTTTAGCGCTTGCCCCAAACAATTAGTCTTATCACGTAAGCACCCTAAATGGGGGTTCGGCAGCACTCTCTGGAGACAACAGGGAGGACTATCCATCACTAAACTTTTGAGAACCGCCTTACTGCGGCAGTGAAATTATCCCTGCCCGCACAGCCACCTAACGACAGTCTAGTTGAACCTGAACCTGTATCATGCACTAACCGACACACTTCCGGATTACCCACTTCGAGGCATATCCGTCCGCACAATCAGCCTTAACCATGTCTTCAGCTCATAAGGAACTCGAGCTCCTCCCAACCGAGACACTCTCCCACTGTTTCAGCTACCTCCGATTCTCCAAGCCCGACATCAAGAACCTCCGCCTAGTCTCCCGAAGATGCGCTGCCGTGAGTTCCCCATTCCTAATTCAATCCGCCTGTGTCTACATATCTTCCAACTCCCTCTCGCGCTTCGAGGAGCTATGCCAGCACCCTGTCTTTCGCAAATCGATCAAATCCGTGCAAATCAACGTCTCGTACTACGACGCCAAGCTAGCAGAAGACCTGGGCACTTTCGGCGCTCATTGTGGCGCTATCCTCTTCCGGAACCTGGAGGTCCATGACCGCTTCAGGGTTTTCAGAAACTCGGTTAAATTTGACATCGGGCCTCTATGGCCGGTTCCGGACGAGTGGAGGCGGGCGGTTGAGGTGGATGTGGAGGCGGTTGGGACGGCGAAGCAGAAGTTCCTCCTCAGAATGCTGCGGGAGTATGGGAAGCTATATGAAGACCAAGAGCAGGTTAGGCTTGAAGGAGCACACATCCGACGTATTACTTCTGCGTTGCAACAACTCACCAACCTTTCGTCAATCATCATCGACGACAATCCGCACTGGCGACTCGGCCGCCAAAAACAACAGCAGCAATTCCAAGAAGAAGGTCTCACGAGGATGTGCCTTGCGCCCTCCGCTTGGAAAGGTTCCTTCATCACCGCACCCATAACCTCCCCCCCAGTCGAAATAATTCCGTCCCTCTTCCACGCACTCGCAGAGACTTCTATCCGACCATCGACCTTCGCCATCATACTGACACCACCGCACGACCTCCGCTGCCTCCAACTAACCCCATCCCACCGCGACGCCATCAAAACAGTCCTATCCCACTCCCAGCACCTAACCTGCGCAATCACCAGCTGGGCGCGCAAAGACTCGCTCGCTGAAGACAACAACCGCCCGCACGACGAAATGCTCGCCCTGGGCTCTCTCACCACCGCCTTCTTCGCCAGCCCAAACCTCGTCACTCTGAATCTCAGTTTCGGAGAGTACCCCGTCTTCTACGAACGCCCGCAGATCAGCCTTGCCGAATTACTACCCTTGGACGCACCATGGCCGCGCCTGAGGAATCTATCGCTGCGTTACGTGCCCGCGGTGCTGGAAGAACTTTGTGTACTTGTAGACGCGCAGCGAGGCACGCTGGAGAAGTTTGAAGGCTATTGTGTCTGGCTGCTCTCGGAGACTTGGCCGCGGGTGTTGGATGTGTTGCGTGGGTTTGAGCGGCTGAAGGAGGTTAGCCTTAAGTATCCCAAAGGTGGCGAGTTTGGTGATGGAAGGCGGCTCTATCGTCAGATACCTGAGGAAAGGATAGTTGAGTACGTGATGAGGAAGCAGGATGCGAATCCGCTAATTGGATGGACGGTGACTCCGCTGTAGATAGATTTGGCTTCTTTAGTTTGGCTTTAGATTTGCGCTGCTTTCTGAGCACAGCTTTAGTTTGCTGTACGGGGCTGAATAGGTTCGGTTACGATGCACATGGTTGATTTTTGGTCTTTCGATACACATCGTTTTCTTTTCGCGGGCATTTTACGTCCGCCACTAGATTGTAAAGCCGTCCCGTCACCGTAAACTGCGGACAGCAGCGTTACAATAACCGTTATGAAAGTCAATAACCATCCGTAGCTCACCAAACCGTACCCCTTTTCCCTTGCCGACCCCATAAAAGATATCCTAGACACCATCGCTATGCAATAACCAAGCCCGTCATGATAGCGACGGCTTCCATTCCACCTCAACATTAGATATAAACCAATCACAGGTCGCCAATTTCATTACGTTCCACCACATGCTACATATTCGTATGCCCAAGAACATCTCTTTTATGACGTTCTCAATCTCTTCCACACGGGCTCCCCATCTGTCTTCTGCCGCTCCAGTGTTCTCCAATTCGGCTTCGCCTTTTTGTCGCCAGCATCGCCAACATCGCCACCTGAGCTTGGCGGTCGAGAACCCGAATCCGTAACCTCGAGCCCTGTGCCATTGGCGACCGTGCCGGATTCAGGAGATATTAGCTTTGCAATTGACTGAGCCTGCGACAGAATCCAGGGCGCTTCGATAGTAAACGAGAAGACCTCGCGACCGGTTTTGCGAGAGTTAATTTTTTTGATCATCTTCGTATTCTCGTTGTTAGCGTCGGGATCAGACGGTTTGGGAATCTCCGCGGCATCTTTCTCGCCACCATGTCCATCTTCTCCGTCGGACTTCACATCGCTCTTGACGTATCGATTGAACGCCTTCTCCATTTTGTCTGCCTGACGTTGTCTACTCTCAAGGAAGAAAAAGCTGGGGCAACGCTGCTCACGAACAGACTCCTTGCCGTCCTCCAGCTTTTGCTTCTCTACGTCTTCGCCTTTGTTGACGGCTTCGGTGAAGTCCCACATTTGATCCAATTCCCCGCGGAAGAGAGCTGTAAGCCAGAGAGAACCCAGAACTCCAGGCACAAGGTAGAGTAAGGCTGGTTGGGCATGACCGAAGACTTGCATAACACCCAGCGTAGTAAGCATACCAATCACATAGCCGACAAGGCTGGCGTTGAAATATGTCTTTGGGAAGGTGAAATGCGGCTCTGGTGCAGAGGACGAAGTTGAGAAGAGTGGTCGACCAGTCCAGGAATGTGTCCAGAAATGCTCACTCCAGCGGCCAGCAAGCGAGAAGTATTTTGGCTTAACTATTGTGGGTTGAGGACCATCGCCCAGATCCATGGCAGGTGCAATTTGAGTTTGTTTCCGAAGGTAGAAGAGATAAAGGTCAAACCGGAGGGCGAGACCAATCATGATACCAGGGAGAACAACATCACCAAGTCCGAGCATTGCATGAGATAGTTTTGTCGGATCAGCACCTGGTGCCGAAGGGCGAGGGAACATGAGTTTGATAGGAACATCCAGCGATTTAGCAACCGTAACCATCATTGGCCTACAAAAGAACCGTCAGTTTCAATATCAAAAGAGCCAGCAGGGATTAAACTTACGTGAAAAAGACAAAATATATATCGTAGAAGAACAGCGCTCCAAGAATCAGGCTTCCTGTAGCAAACGTGGTTGGTGACATTAGTTGTAATGCTCCATACGAGAAGCCGAATCCCATGAGATTAGTCAAATACCAAGGCTTGTCAATGAAGTTGAAATACATGACTGCTGCAAGAGCCAGGACAAAGCCAGCAATGCCATGCATTCCAATTTTCATTTTTGCAGCGGCAACTCGATGAATATGCACGCGGACGGTCCATTTTATCCCAGGCATAGCTCGATCAGACCACGCAATTTCTCGTAAACTAGCCGGTAATGGTATCATGGAGAGGAAGCCTGGAAGAGGGGAGAGGATTACATCACTCTCTTTGGCCATGCCTGAAACCGGGGTGGCCTTCTTCTCTTTGCCATTAACCTGATACAACCAACCCCCGAAAGCATAGCGGTTGGGGAATATAAGAGAGTGTCCAATATCTAAAGCATCTGTAACCAGTCTTGACACGGAGAAGATTCCGAATATTGCGAAATAGCCGTTGAGGATCTTGTTGAGCAAATCCGGATTTTGCAACCATTTGATCAAAAAGTATAGTCCTGCCAGTGTCGCCCCAGCCATCAATGGGAACATCAAAGCGTCCGAGGGCGTGAGGCCTTCCATCCGCTGATATTCCTCCTCCTCATCTTCTGTATCCTCATCTTCTGCGGACTCGGCCTTTTTCTTTTCTGGTTTGGCGGCGGAGGAGGGACGTGATAACGAGGCGTGGGCTCCAGCATAAATCGGGAAGAGAGCTGAGACGAGTAGATGGAGGTAGGTGGGTATTAGTGGCTGTACGAGAGTGAATTCATATGCAATTCTACCGAATGCTTGAGCAACTGGGCCTGGTTCCGACATATTTGTGGATCAATTGTCGTCGAACAAGGGGGAGAGTATGGAAGCGGAACGGATAGGATAGGAGTGGGGAACCACTACAAGATCAATATGTTAGGCCAATCATTAATTGGACTTTGTTTGGGTTGGCGTGAATTAGGAAAACTCACACAAGCAGCTTTGATGAACCTCATGGATGCGTTCAAAAAAGGATTTGCAAACAGGCCAATTATGCCAAGGGCTGTTCTTTTGTGGCGTCAAGTGCATGTGATTGGTCGCAGATTTAAGGCCTACTCTTCACTTTGAGCAAACGTAGTAACAAGAACTAGAGTAATATTCCGCGAGAATTTGTGAAGACTATCAAGCTTGTACCAGGATTGCGTGAGGCTCAGAAAAGCTTCAGGTACCGAAAAGGTGAGTTCTATTCAGGATTCCGCCCCCATTCGGGGATTCCCTCTCGGCAATATTCACCACCTGACTGAGCTCCGCGCCACAGCCTTAACTACGACGAGCGAAGATAGGATTGGACGAATAGAGAATACACAACCATTTTTGGAGAGTCCTTCGAAGAAATATTTGGGCCCTGGCTGTATAAGAAATTCCCATCTCTTGAAAGGTTGACCCGTTTACTCAATAGGGAAGACATTATAATGTCTCACAAAACACCAGTGAACTTTATCGGCCACGGAGGTATAAATTCAGCCCTCATGTTATGAGAGTAGCACTTCTAAAGACTGCATCCAGCCAAATCTCTCCGAAGACACCGAGCATCCAGCATACAACAGGTTGCAACAAATCGGTCAGGAGATCGCCATCACACTGTTCCCGAAAGCCATTGTCGCGGTTTCCTCGTACTGGAAAGGCGAAGAGGAAAGATCTTCGTCAGTAATGCCGAACATAGCGAGATCATTTACAAATGGGTGTCGACATAACATCTTGTCCCCGGTCTGCGTTCGATATATAATAACTGGAACAGTTTCGAAGACTTCGGCTTTCTGGAGCGCTTCTTCAAATTCAATTTTCCTTTTGCAGGCAGCAACTCGATTCCGGATTCAATCATCAAAATGCTCCAAGACGCAGGTATCGAGGCTGAAGGGAAAGAGCGTGGTTTAGATCATGGTGTTTGGGTGCCTTTCCTAGTTGGTAAGGTGTTCTTATTAGCGCACTGTGTAGTTGAGATCTAACAGTCCATTAGCATTTCGCCAGATGAGAATCCACTCCGAGAACCAATTATCCAAATTTCGCAATTTGAGACCGAAGACGCAGAAAATCATTACAGGCTAGATAAATCACTTGCGGCATTGTGAGTGAGGACATTGTGATCGTTGGGTACGGAATGGTCGTGCATAATCTGCAAGACTTGTTTCCTGCGTTAGAATAGGGAACAACTCTGCCGTACGTCCACCTCATTTCTTGGATTTAGGAAACACTGGCCAAGCAAAACAGATACATCATACCGTTTGACCACAAACTTAAAGATGGCGTCGCTGCGAATTCAAATGAACTGAAGGAGAGAATGACAGATTTGCTTGAGAAAGATGCTGCTCATTCGGCACATCCGACACTAGAGCATCTCTTACCGCTTTACGTAGTATCTGGCGCCACCGATTCCGATAAAGGTGAGCAATCATGGACAATGCCGCAAGCGAGCATAAACTGGGCTCAGTATCGATTCGGGGATTTGCCGCACCCCAGATTGCGTTCGGATATGTGAACTTCGATATAGAATGCGAGCAGCTGAATGGGACCTTATCATCCTTCAACTCGAAGTACAATTGTCGTATTGATACATTTATACATGGTTGCGGGCCCCATCCTCCGAGAATATCATATGTTTGATTTAACTAGCTCTGTGACTTTGTTCTCGATGGCCTTGTCGTCAAGCCCTGTATGCCAACATTAGTGACTTGATTGCAAATCAATACTGAAGATTATATCTCCATACCCTTCAGTGTCACCATCTTCTCCTTCCCAAATTCTAATCATATCAGTCAGTCACTGCGTATCCAAAACCTCATCTTGCCACTCCTAGGAACTCCCACCGTAGCGCGCATAAACCTTCGGCTCTACACCCAATGCTTCCCGTATCATAATCGGCGTGTGAGGGTTATGTTTCTTCATTGTCGGGTACGTGCGCGTGAGGAAAGACCTGCAATTGACCTCATTAGCACAGCTCTAACAAGCTCCTTTCATCCATCAAGTGGGCCACATACCGCGTAGCAGCACTATGGTCCGACGTCTGACATAGCAGAAACCTCAGTTCCTTCAACGAATTCGTGAAGGCATATTTGGTGGCCATTGTGGCGAGGATTTGTCTGGTGAGCAGAGCAGCAAGCTTGCAAGCTTCGTGGTTGGGCGTGAAGCCGTGCCGATTTGCGGCTTTGAGGGCTGGTCTTGGCGTCTTCCTGGGCCGAAAGCACATTCCATACCATCGGTAATCAAAGACTCAACCTCACCATTCGTCATCACCGCCTCCCAGCTCTCCTCTCAATTCCCTTTTTTCTTTCGGTTTATTCTGTCCCCATCTCTTCCAGTCATCGCAATGTCCACCCGACCTTCATACCGCCTGTTCCAGGCTTCCCGGAGCTTCTTTCGTCAACCTCTTCTCAGACGTCGCATTCAGACGGCAGCCCCAAATGAAGCCCAAGCGACTCAGTCTGGGTTCGCAAAATTCTATAATAGCCCTGTGGGACCGAAAACAGTGCATTTCTGGTACGAATCCCCTGTCCTTGATCACCAACGTTACGGCTTGGTTGAAGCCGAAGATGACCTCGGAGTCATATCTACGCATTGAGAAATATTGAGCTCAAGTTAACGCTCTCTTCTATTAGGGCTCCAATTATGAAGGTACGGTGCCTATCCTCTTCTCTCATCCACAATCATTCATGGAGCAAACCCTCGTCTTCCCCGCCATACTCCCCCATTAACTCCGAGGAAAGATCTCAAAGCTGACCCTCTCTTCCTAGTGGGCCCTCGTCCTAACAGGCATTTCTGACTTCACCCGCCCGGCCGAATCGCTCTCCCTGACCCAAAACCTCGCTCTCATGTCCACCGGCGCAATATGGACCCGCTGGTGTCTCATTATCAAGCCCCGAAACATCTTGTAAGCTCCCTCGGTCCTTATCCTATATTCGATTATCACAACTTCCTCCAAACTATTACTAATTCTCCAATCACCAGCCTGGCTGCCGTAAACTTTTTCCTCTTCATCGTTGGCGGCACTCAAGTCACCCGTATCATTATGTATAACCAATCCGTAAAGAACAAGCCCATCACCGAAGAGGCCTAGATCATTGCTGCAGATGCCACCGAGTCGGCGAAGAAGCTTGTTCGGAATTAAATCAACGTGCGGTGGGAAATAGCTAATGGGTCTGGAATGGAAAAATTTAGTGAAGGCTGAGTGGACAGTTGAGGAATGTATGTGCTGGGGAGGAGCGGTGTCGTCATGGAGGCCATGCTGCGTTTTGCTGCGAGGACATGGGGTTTCATTTTTGGGACGTTGTATGCCTTCGTCTCTGAGCGGCGAAATAGGATGGGTTGCGATTCACTTTCTGCTTTCCGTGTAGCTTCCTATCAATTCATTTGGACTGTCATGTAGGGCTAGATAGGGTGCATAAAATAGACTCTACTGAAAGATTCTACGCTCCCAAAGAGTAATTAGATGAGAAAACACAACAACCTCTACATATAAATGTCCTTCGCCTCCACTTCAAATCCTCATCGCGACTCGTCCGTAACCCCGGTAGCTACGATCTAACCATGGCATCTACCTAACACAACAGAGCAGCAAGGTTAAAGGGAAGCGGAACGTACCATATTAAAATGAAATTTTGGGGAGGAAAAAGCGGTGGGGATGCGTGGGTTTGGGCGGGTCGAGAGGAGCTATATAATGTGATTGATCGGAGAGACGGTTCTGTGGAGGGAGTGTGTGAGCGACCGGGCTGCGAATCGCGAGGGTATGGCACTGGCGGGTGAGATGAGCACGATTTTAGCTTGAACTTGAGCTTTGGGTTGCGAGAACTTTCCCGGACTTTTGTACTTTGCGGGAGCATATTTCTATCGACTGACGTATTAGTGATAGTCACGGATTATTCTTCCAATTTGTCGTGTTTTCGGAGAGGAACTTCAAGGCAGATCGACTTCGGTCTTGAGAAGTTGTGAGCCATGCTCACCGAGGGCATGCAATTGATCACGTTCGAAATTTGTCCATGAGAGCAGTGTAACTGATACATCAACAGATAATCATAAGACCAGCATGGAATTCTTTCGTCATAGGAGATCCCGGGTACATACAAGAAAAAGAAGACTTTGGCCTTTACATTATAATACTCTAAGATTTGTGTGACACCCAACGCTACATACGCTCATCTCAAGCTCCCCAAAAAAAGAAAACAAACAGAAAGAACAGAAAAAGAAGATTAAGGGGTAGGAAATAGCCAGAAATTCAGCTTTCGCTAGCAAAACTCGCCTGCAATTAAATGATTTTTGGTGGGATTTCCGGGGCTCGGAAACTCATTTTGTCTCTCTCTGGGTTAGCACACAGTCGCTTTTGGGTTGAAATAGGAAATTAGACTAGATGGGATTTGACCATTAAGTCAATGAGAGGACTTACCTAGATGAACGAATGGCGAAGATAGTAACGATTGTATATAGACTTGGGATGGGACGGGTGAAATGAACTGCTGAAGTTTCAAGTGAAGAAAACAATTTGTTTTATATATGTCATGAAAGATGGGGTATCTCATCGAGTCCAATCTAATCAAAAGAAATAGAAAAGAAAGCCTGGGTATCAATCTATCTCCTCCCATCCCAACTAATATGAAAAATAAAAAGCCCCTGGAATTTCCAGAGCAATTCAGCCCAAAGGAAATAGAAAGTCCGCTTTCATGCATCGTTCACTCGTGATAATAGTCATCTCTCATATAGAACCTTCACACCCTTACCACAACCTTCACACCCTTACCACAACCTTCACACCTAAACCCCTTGCCTCCCTAACACAACATCCCAAACACGTTCTCCCTGCCCTCCCAATAATAGCATGCAAGCCCCGCTCTGCACACCACGCCCTCGCCAGCAGCTCCAAATCTCTCTCACCCCGCGCATCGAGCACCAGTACCGTCTCCGCCTCGGGGATTTCAAACGCTACACCCAACACCTCGGCCACGCCCACAATCTTGTACTTATACGATACGTGTAAGGGGTGCGCAGGTAGAGGCTGGCCTGGTTGAAGCGGACTTTGTGCTTGGGCTTGGAATGGAAATTCGGTGGTCTCTGGAATTTGCGTCCGCACGGGGGTTGAGGCTGCGGAGTCCGGAGGATGCGATAAGAGAGGCTCGAAGCCGTGGCTGTAGCGGCGTTTGAAGATGAGACGCTTGGATGCGGTTCGGGAGAGGAAGCGGATATTAGCTGAAGGAATGGTGCAGGGGAAAGAGGAGATGACTTGGATATCGTAGCGGAGGGAGATGGTGTATTCGACTGGTGTTTCGGAGGTGGAGTGGTGGGAGAAAGTAAGAGTGGCGGTATAGGCGCCTTCGTCTTCTTCGTCAAAGCGGTCTTCGTTCTCGGGTACGGATGAAGCAGAGCTTTCGTGAGTAAGGGACCATTCGAGCAGCTGAATGAATGGTAGTGGAGGAAGCGAAGGATCCAGAGGGAGGGTGAGATCTTCTGGCCTCACATTTTCGAAATCACCGGTTGGGATTGGTGATGAGTATTTGGATACTGCATCTTCGTCTACGATCCTAGGTTTCTCTTCAAGAGAGACTTGCTCGCTTTCAATTTCCATCCAACCATCGACGCAGCCGGAGGGCAGTTTGGGAATAGAAATCCAACCCATGCATTCTACCGCTCCATCCAGAGCTGCAAGAACACGACCAACAACACAACTCTTGCTCCACCAACTTCGTTCGCCATAAATGAAGCCACCATAAAGGTTTGCCGAATCACCTAGTGCAGCAATGGCTAGCTTGTCATTCTCAAGCAAAGTCGAGATGAGAAAGTGTGATATAGCTTCACCCGGAAGGATCAGCCCAGTGAGGTAGATATGGCTGAGCCAGCCGCCAATGTCAAGATCATCTGCAGGGCCATTGGCATCATTGCCAAGCAGGGATGATGGTCGGAGTTGGAGAGATCGCTGCGTTCCATTCCTATTGAGGCGGGGTCTTTTGTTTATCGACCCGAAGTAGCTATTTCGAGTGCTTGTTGCAGTGCGTGGCGTAGCAAGCGGTGTTCCGTATATGCTAGGTGAGGTCGGAGTCGTGGGGTCCAAGTATCTGCTGAACCCAGCGGACGGGCTCTCTGGTGCCTGCTGAGAATTTGAAATATTGAGCTTTTGAGCAAGTTCGGCTGCAATAATATCTATGTTCGGCCAAGTAAGACTCTCAGCGAAGTAAAGAAGACCAGACAGCTGCTGTGATTGATGTCGGGGGAGAAGAACGACATCTGGTTTCTGTGTATGTGGCACATTCAGTTGCTCAGGTTTTGTTAAGACAGACGCAAGAAAGCCTCGCACCTTTGGCGACGGCGGTGGTGGAGGCCTCTCGGGTAGCGCCTTCACTTGTATGTTTTCGAGAAATCGACGGGCAAGAATGAGATCCCAGTTTGTCTTACGAGTTCCCAGATTAGTAAAGTTTTTGAAGTCACCGGCCATGAGATGTGCATCTGAGGTCACTTCGGTTTCAGCCATTCCGGAGACCGCGTCGAGCCGAAGTAACAGTTCACAAGCTAGGGAGATCTGGAGGAGAAGAAGATTTCGTTCTGTCCACGTTTGATCTTGGTCAGATACGCCTGGGGTTTCATCTCCAGCTGCAGGATCTGCGACAGTCCATAGGATCTGGCCAAGTCTGATTCTCCATTCGATCAAACTGAAATCGTACCAGATACCTTTCAGCCTTAGGATCTTCAGGAGAGTCTCGATTTGAACCTTCAGGCCTGTAGGGTCGACCGCGTCTGGGTCGAATCGCGGGGGTGTGAGAAATTTCCCGAAGAGATTAGCATAGAGCTCTCCTGGAGCTGGTTTATCCAGTATTGTTACCTTTCCAGTTCCTTCACTGAAAGTCTCCCATAAATCTCCAAATTCGATCAGTCGTTCATGGATCATCACTATGTCAACATTCCGAATTCCTAATCGTTCAGGATTATTTTGCATAAGCTCCATATTTCTCACTGCCTCAGACAGTCCGTTGCTTGATTCAGAATCCTCCATTCTTGTGGCCAAATTGTCCGAAATGGGTAGTTGGAGAAAGTAGTCGAAGCCAACAGTTCCAGGCTCAAGGCCTTGAGCACTGAGCATGCTGGGAACCTCTGCAATTCCGATATCATATCCGACATATGTTCTTTCCTTTTCCTGTGTATCTTCCTTCACTACCGGTACATGTTGTCTCAGCGTCGCGGTAGAGAACGCCGGGTGTGCCAGTGGAAGAGAGTCCGTAACATTCCGTGCTAATGGCTCAGAATCCCAAGGATATGATGCTTTTGGTTCTAATCTGCCTTGAATATCCTCAACGGAGAATTGAGGTGCACCATAGAAGAAGCTGTGGACATTATCTTCGCTTAGAGTAACCAGTTTAGGCTCCTTAAGTTCTGTCAGAGGGGTGGGTAGTTGTGCTTGCTCTTGGTTGCTCTCCCCTTTACCAACTGGAGGCTCAATTGTAGCCGCGTTTGAGTCTATTCGCAGAGGGGATGGGGCAGGTTTTGAGTCTCCTGTCGGCTTTGGAGAAAGGATTTGGGTTGGAAGAGTATCCTAAATCGACAAGGGCTTATCAGTCCTGCCCTGTATAAGAAGTAAATTTGTTTAAGCTTAGTATTACTGTGTCTGATGCTTGAGACTTCCGTCTCCTGGATCTGAAGAAGTCTAGGAACTTCTGCCTTCCCTTCACTTTACCCTCTGTCTTATCCACATAGCCTTCCTTGGGAGGCTTCGGACGTTTCCGCAATAAGGCCATCCTGTAGCGGGTTTGAAGCAGTTCGAGGAACGAGTGTCATGCTGGCGAGCTATGGCTGTCGGTCAGTGAATGAGTTATTACATACGACAAGCCAAGGACTGGTGTGTTTCGGGGCAGATGCAAACAGGGCAGCAATCCTGGATTGGATCGCGGAGATGGCGATTAGAGGCCTGCGGAAGCCCCTGTTAAACATCCCGCTTCTGCCACTCTCTGCAATCCACGCCCACTAGCCACTGCGGCTTAGCGGTGGTGGCGTATAGCCCAACGTGGCTGGCCCTGTGAGTTATCCACGTTGCCATCCGGCACTTGTCATCACCGCCTGCCTCCATCGCGTGGCTTCGTGTAAAGGCACAACGGGTGAGGCACAGCATCAATCGAGCTGCGAATCCTGCGAGTGTTTTGTCGAGTTCACTATTCACAAGCCACCAGAAGCAATTGCAAAGCTGTTGCTGCATCAGCCAAGAAACGCGGTCCACAGCGAATCCTACAAATCTTGAAACTTCCCGTCCTCCGTCACGCGTCACCTCACCCTATTCAATCACCAACAGCAAATGACCTCTAACAAGCAAAATAGCATTCAGTCTCTATAAGAACAAATTCCAGTTAGCCTCTGAAGCAATTTTTTGGACACGGTAAGGCGTGCAGCTCTCCAGACGCCTTGGTCGACGTCGAGAAGAGTCTGAAGACGAATTGTGGAGGCAGTAGTGGTGTACGCCGACTACGAAATCCTACCCCGATTTATGGTTCGCCATACGGTCGAGGTTATGTCTTCCGTGTCCCTCGAGCAACATGTAAATTCTCGTTCTGCAGTGCCTCAGCGGCACTTGTACAAGGGTATATCGGGACGCATAGGCTTCTGGTCTGTGCCAGGGCGGAGTTACACTGCTGATGAATTCCAGGATTTCTTATCTGTGTGTCTGTTCTCTTCTTGGACTCTCCTTAAGATTTCTAATAGTGAATTTTGGTTCAACGTCAGGTCACAGAAACAAACACAAGGATGCTCGAGATCGGACTTTTGATGGTCACTCAGTACTTCGTTGCATTAATTGTTACCAAATCGAGAATCTTGAACAGGACTATCATCATCAAGGTCAGTATGACCCGGTCAGCGGTACAACTCTTACCAGCCCATCAAAACGTCAACAGCGCCAGATATGCCGGGTTAAGTGATTAGATCGGGTTTGGGGATTAATCGACCGAGACTCTATTACCGATTTTGCCCTGCTACCACGAGTCTTGCAGTTTGTCTTTCATGATCTACCTGCTCTCCAGGATTCGGAATTGGTTGCGCGCGTTACTCAATTTGTCAAGGAGCTTGCACTGCGGTCGTTCATTTAATACAACGTAAGGGAGCATAAAAGAGCTTCCCCTGAGCTGTCGTCCAACTGGAACTTTGCGAAATCATGCGGATCAGACATCAAAATCTCTCTTATCCACGGAATTCCCGTATCAATAGTCTATCCCCACATCGTCTGAGAGCCCTCGATATACAGGCAAAGTAATCTGCTGGTCCCTACGCGGTCATCGTTGCAGAAACAGAAGGTTCATTGTAGTTCTGTCCAACGACTCTCTCTATAAGAATAGAATATTCATATCTGGAGAACGGTTATAACCCCAATACAAGGTCTGATTCGCTCATCTCAATTTCCTGCAAGAGTCAACCCCCAGAATCGCAAAACCCATCTATTCCGAATGCCTTCCTTCATCTATCTCCAGATGGCACACATATGATGGTGGAAACAATCTTCTGCACTACAGCGTGCAACTGCAGCAGAAACTACGGAAAGCTGATTCAATGCAATCAACTTTCAACAAGTTTAATCTAATTCAATCGTCAGCCCTTTCTCACAAATTCGACCCACCACACCATCTTCTGCCTCCATGTAAAGTGGCGTCGTCTAGAATGGAATCTACTCTAAAGCGCGACCAAATTCCAACGCAATCACGATGTTCAAGGAGCATTACCTTGATATAATTGGACGAACATTAAAATATAAAAGCCGACACAGGAACGGACCATCGTCTACTGCAGCAGGTTTCAGTTCCTCATTCTGAAGCGATTCTTACCAACCACCAATCATCCCCCATAGTCCCCACAGGCATGAAACTCAATAACATTGCAATTAGCATGGCAGCCACCTTGGTCTCCCAGACAATGGCAGAAGGGTGTCCCTACTTCTGTGCCTCCAATGCCGAAATATTTCTTGCTTATCAAGCTTAATCTCCCAGGTACCCGCGCTCGGAAACCCAAGTAATCTCTCTAGAACTTCTTACAGCGGTACCAACGACCACACCGTCACGGTAACCGTATTCAGCACAGTCGTAGTGACTACTCCAAAACCCACACCAACTTCAACCGAGAAGACGAGCTCGAGCAAGAAATACTCTTCGTCCTCATCTGCGACGTCGACGAGCAAGCCGAGCTCTTCGACGTCCAGAAAGGCATATACGCCCTCTTGTCCCTTCCCGTAACTTTCCAAAACATCCATACATCGGGGGGGTATCTGGCTGCTTAAATACCATCTAGTTATACTCCGTCCTTACAACTTCCATCTCTGAAGTCGGGCCCAGCAGCACTCCCTACCCCGTTCCCCTGTACTACCAGTGCGGCGGCGCGGTTTGGACGAGATGCACAACATGCCAGAAGGGATCTATGTGTGTGGTTCAAATGGTACGTTCACAAGATTATTTTGCTGGAGCTGGAATTGGTAGTGCAGAACTTGGTTGGAATTTTGGCAATCGTATTTGGGTTCAGAGTGCTTCTATCAGTACATTGCGCCATCAGAGAGTAGTGTGGTGAGCTCAACCTTGGCAAGAGGTGATAACGAGAATCTCACCGAGCGGCTGCGCTGGTCTAGGGTTTGAGAGTAGATACTGAACAATGTTAAAATTGGGAGATATGGTGATTTATTGGGGATGATTACTGCCAACAGACCTTTTCCACTTCTTACTTTCTCATCTCTCGGATATTTTTTTCTAATTCGATACCGGCCAATCTCAACATCAGGCTTCACAAGGTACCTGCTGCGGAACTTGGTTTTAAGTACTTGGCAGTGATAAATCGGAAGCCCGCGAGCATCCAGCACTATATGTAATTGACGTCCTGCATAGCACTGCATATGCATTGAATCTCGGTTTCCAACTAACGCACTCCTTGAAAGGCTCGAGATGACGCGTCACCAGAAATCCCAATAATGGCAGAAGCCACGATAAGCTTCAATCAATGCATTATTTGGAATTTTTTGTAGTCTGAATTACCATCCTGGGATGATATGGAATCATCACTATGAGTCAGGAGATACCGGGCCTCTTAGTTAGTATTGACCCGTAAGTTTATTTTCTGAGGCCTCTTTCGTAAGTAGAATGTACGAATCGTTTCCTATGTACTGTGCCGATCTATTTTATCCATATTGCTGGGATCGTGGCTATGTAGCGACGGATGTTGGCGGATATGATTTTAAATGGCAAACAAGTCAAGAACCCCGGAGGTCTGCAACCCGCCTTTGTAGGGATCGTCCGCTACCCTTTGCGTATATTGCAATGCATATGCAAGGGAACACAGCATCTAACTTTGATTATAAGGACTAGGTCGATCTTCCTCATCACAGATATTGGATCCGCAGAGGAGAAATTACTTAAGCCACAAACAGGAGAGCTGCCAAACACCAGATTATGAGGCTGCGATAAATGACAATGCATATCCCAAAACGAGATAGCACGAAGAAGCCAGAAGCGGTAATTCAAACCTATGTTCACATCAGTACCAACTCCATCGTCTAGAAGTCGTTCAAACTCGTGGGCAACGCGAACAACCTGCCACCAACATCTCTCTCCACGGCGTTGGATCCAATTCATTGGGTTCGTGGCGTTTAGCTATCTGGCCTTCTTGGGACTGCTTGCCCTGGCTAGCTAGGTGCTTGCTTGCCAGATGCAAAGGTAAGCGCTGGAGATAGTGTGAGGCAAGGCAAGGCACACGCGAAGGGTGTTCAATTAAAGTTGTCGCCAACACTAGACGACCCTTGAAGGGGCACGGCCACGGCGCGTGCGGCCTCTGTTGGAATATCGGCAGAATTGGGTATGTATGTCAGCGCTGGCTATAAGGCTGGCGGTTGGAAGTTTGGTCCTGGGGAGGTTAGGTAGGTTGAGAAAAAGGCCACAGCGCTTCGAGATACGGGTGGTTTACTTCAGAAGCAGTGTGATAAAGGGGAAGTTCCTTGAAACGGCCGCAAAAGAGGTCGCGGCGGCTGGTGAAGCTGAATAGAGAGGCTTCTATCATCACAGATCACATCGTCGAGATGTGAATTCATGCACAGACTGGAAAACGGTGGACGGAAGCCAGTGACGTGCTCGGTGTTCCCTTCCACCATCGGCTGCCAAAGCGCAGGCCACGCCTTTGAGGGACCAGGCCGACATCCAAAAGCTTGTTCACGAGCCTAGATCAGAACAGGATGGCCGGCGCTAATATCAGCAAACGACGGCCACTCCTTTGCCCTCAACACCACGACATCCCCGCAAGTGCTTTTTCTCATGCAGTGAACATGCAAGGTCGAGAGCATCCTCCCCTTTCCCCCCCCCCCCCCCCTCCCCGACTTGGACCTATCGCTAACCATCGCCAATTCGCCCGGAGATAGTCATTATGCGAGCCTGGAACCATCCGTCGTACCCATCGTTGTCTCTTGATTGAACGGCCCCACGAGGTGGCTTCAATACTGGCCCTTGTCTTAGACGAGGATTCGGGTCAGAGCCAGTATTACTCGCCAGGAAATGCTGCGATGATCCCTTAGGCTGACGGAAGGAACAGCGCTCACTGGAGACCTCATCAAGGCCTGTTGTTTTGCGTTGTGCAACAGTTGATCATCTGCGGTGAGCCATGGAAGTTGATCTCCATTCTCCAGTCTCGCTTTTGCTGTGCCGCCATGCAAACCGCTGCAGAGAAGGGACGCCTCCCGCGAGTCCCGCTGACGAGTTCGGTCCAGCTCTCCAGGTCAGGCGCAGGACTGTCCCTGTCGCCCGGTCCGGTCCTCACACTAGCACCATAATGCATCTCGCGATTTTGGCGATGCGTCCACGCAAGCTTGGTCCATGTCGTTGATGAGACTGGCCGGTCGCTTGTGGTGGACTATTGTTCATAATGAATATTGTCATCGCCTTATAGCCAAAGGCTTATGGACGGTCCGGCCAAGGGGGAAATTCTCTTTCGGCTTTTCATTTCTGTGATCAGAGCTCTCAGTCGTCTCCGCTGCTTCTCATCACATCTTGGCCCAATAGCGTGGGAAGTGTGGTGTGCGAGCGGTTGACTGCAAGCTTCCGTTGGCTGCGCGATACGGATGCCCTGGACCCTTGCATCTTACCTTACTCCGCTCCGGCAAGGAACATAAGGTAGCGGCACCTCTCCTCCGTTATCGTTAGAACGTAGCTGTGGTGCTTCTGCTCTAAAATCCGAACCTCTTCTGTCTTTTTTCATATCTTGCATTTATTGCATTCGCTAATTGAATTTTTTCCCCACGGTCGAAGAGAGCTGGATCTCTGGGAGCGCACGGTCATAAGCACACCGTCGTCACACGCACATCGATACGCGAGTGTTCCTGCATCGCCTCGGCCCAATAGAATTTCGGTCACATTTTCCCACCGCATCGGCGGAAGCAGACGGTAAAAGCTCCAATTCTGCTCTTATGTAGAAGAGTTTCCCCGCCGACTTTGAGCAAACGCCTTCGAATTTTAAAGCCCCCCGAGGACGAACCTGAGCGACCAGCTCCGACTTCACCTTCTGCCGGCAGAAGTTTGCGATTGAGCAAAATAACCGGAAAATCGAAATTCCCACACATCTATCAACAATGCCAGCTATTCCGGACATTTTGGCGCGGCGAGCGGGAGTGGCCCTCGAACAATTCGAATCCGCAGTGTCGGTCGCGGAACGGGAGGTCGTTGGTGTTGTTTCAACATTGGTGAAACGCATAAACGTGCCGTTCAACAGCACAAGTCCAGCCGGTTTGATCGAGGCGAACACAAGAGATCCGTGGAACAAGAGTGGGAAATATGCACTGGGATGGGTGTATTTTTGCATCATCCTCCTTGTCTTCGCGTCATGTATACGATATTACCATCTATTTACCGACAAGATCAGGACAGTGCTCCACCAAGAAGAGGTACTGAAATCCTCAGCGACCACCTCACCCGACACAGACTACGAGTTGTCAGTCCTCTATACTGACAAATCAACGAACAAGTTCTTTCCACGCACTGGTCAATTGCCAGTGCCGCCGAAAACGCAGTCATCTGTATCGTCGATCGGGCCGATAAACAACTGCATTGCCTTCTTCAGATACATTTTTTACCGTCCAATACCACAGATCAATCTCCGCAAGGGATGGTTGCCGATAGTATTCCCGTCTTTGGGAGTCACGGTCATTGTGGCAGCAGCGCTCATCTTTGTTACGCTCTATTGCTTTGTCCCGCAGCCACTCTACTGGCAAAGCATAGCGTTCGGATCACCGCCACTAGCAATCCGGGCGGGCATGCTTGCAGTAGCCATGATGCCTTGGATTGTGGGCCTTAGCATGAAAGCGAATCTCATCTCGTTTATTACTGGCATTGGCCATGAACGACTAAACGTGCTGCATCGCTGGGGCGGTTATCTCATCCTGTTCCTGAGCCTCATACACACAATACCTTTTTATATCACGCCAGTGTGGGATCAGGGAGGACTGCAAACGTTCCAATCTTTCTTCTCCAAAGCCCACATCTATGTCTACGGCACAGGTAGTGCACACATCCGTTCAGCAACTTGAAATGTACTAATGGCCCCTAGGAATTGGCGCTCTGGTCCCGCTGTGCTTCCTTTGCGTGCACTCTCTCCCCCAACTCCGGAATTGGATGTACGAACTCTTCGTAACTTTACACGTTCCGGTTGCGATTGTTTTCCTCGCCATGATGTTCTGGCATTGCCACAACTACCTCACTTCATGGAACTATCTCTTTGCAACATTGGCTATCTGGCTGTTTTCCTACCTCACGCGACTATTTTACCTCAACTGGACGAATCCGTTCCGCATGTCATGGTTGATCGGTGATGAGGCATCTGTCACCATCATGCCGGAAAACGCTATCAAGATTACCGTCCCCACTCAAATCAAATGGAGACCCGGACAATACGTGTATCTACGAATGCCAGGAATTTCCGTTTTTGAAAACCATCCTTTCACAATCGCTTCGCTTTGTAGCGACGACTTCCCGTCCGAATACGGCGAAGGATATCGGGACATGGTCCTGGTCTTCCGTCCGTTTGGAGGATTCACCAAGAAGGTCCTTCGGAGTGCCATCGAACGCGGACCTTGGCACACATACCGGGCTTTTGTCGATGGCCCCTATGGCGGCATGCAAAGACGTATAGAAGCGTTCGACCATGTCGTCCTCATTGCTGGTGGCAGCGGCATCACGGCCATCGTAAGCCAGCTGCTCGACCTCATCAAACGCATGCGAGACGGCAAAGCAGTGACGAAAAGTATACAAGTTATATGGGCGCTCAAGCGCCCCGAGACAATGGAATGGTTCAAAGAAGAATTGCGGATTTGCCGCGAATTCGCACCACCGGGCTCGGTGCAATGCCAATTCTACATCACAGCCGCGAAGCGCATGACACAGACGGGACAGCTCGTCAGCGCACGCACGCCCACTCGGCCCGTTAGCATTTATTTCCATGACAAAGTCAACGACGCCTTCCAAGACATTGCCGACAAGCGGGCCTCTGGATTCTCCACGAAACGCCACTCCGCGCTCATCCGTGACGAGGCAGCAGGCGACCCAGAGCGGGAAAAAGAACTTCGTCGTGAGAACGAAGACGCCATTACCGCACTCCCGCAAGCCCACATCGTCCCTGTCAAAGGCGGCAATCTCGCACTTCCTGAAACCACCGCCAACTCCATCATACAGCCAAAACCTAAGCGCTCTATCGCTGCTCGCCGCCGCGACCACAACCTCTCCGTCGACATAGCTCAAGCCGCCGAAGTCGGATCTAGCGGCCTTGAAACCGTCGCTCTAAACACAGGCGGTAGCCAAATGAACCAGACATTCGACTTCGGCTTCCCATCCACACCAACAGAATTCCAAAAGAATCTTATGCGCTTCGCCTTCCTGCCCGCAGCGGTGAAGAAGAAGGATGGCTGGAGCACCGAGTATGGCCGTCCGGATATACCATACACACTGAAGCAGCTTAGCAAAGACTTTGGGCGGCGGACGTGCGTGTTTGTATGCGGGCCGCCGAGTATGCGTGTCGACGTTAGCAATACCGTGGCGGAGCTGCAGAAAGAGATTTGGAGCGATCCGTCGAAAGACGAATTGTTCTTGCATGCGGAAAATTATGCTATTTAAGCATTTCCTACGTTCAACTCTCCTCGACACACCCACCCCCTCTTTTTTTTTTT